>VDCT01000743.1:0-20253 GCA_009763385.1 Coix lacryma-jobi var. lacryma-jobi | reverse complement strand
GAGCCCGGCGCATCCGCCCGGGTTTGGCCATAGTCGCGGATAGCTAGCGGGGTGCCCATGACGCCCCATGTGTTTCAGCGCGCGAGGCTTCCGTCCTTGGGGCGAACCGGGCGCCGGGGGGGGACGATGGTGTTGAAATAGGCCGTGTACTAGCGTTAACGTAAAAATCGGCCGAAAACGGAGGAGGCCGGCGCGTCCGCATGGGTTTGGCCACAGTCGCGGATAGCTAGCGGGGTGCCCAAGACGCCCCATGCGTTTCTAGCGTGCGAGGCTTCCGTCCTTGGGGCGAACCGGGCGCCGGGAGGGGGACGATGGGGTAGAAATAGGCCGTGTACTAGCGTTAACGGAATAATCGGCCAAAAACGGAGGAGGCCGGCGCGTCCGCGTGGGTTTGGCCACAGTCGCGGATAGCTAGCGGGGTGGCGAAGACGCCCCATGCGTTTCCAGCGCGCGAGGCTTCGTCCTTGGGGCGAACCGGCGCCGGGACGGGGACGATGGGGTAGAAATAGGCCGTGTACTAGCGTTAACGGAAAAATCGGCCGAAAACGGAGGAGGCCGGCGCGTCCGCGCGGGTTTGGCTACAGTCGGATAGCTAGCGGGGTGCCCAAGATGCCCCATGCGTTTCCAGCGGCGAGGCTTCCGTCCTTGGGGCGAACCGGGCGCCGGGAGGGGGACGATGGGGTAGAAATAGCCGTGTACTAGTGTTAACGGAAAAATCGGCCGAAAACGGAGGAGGCCGGCGCGTCCGCGCGGGTTTGGCCACAGTCGCGGATAGCTAGCGGGGTGCCCAAGACGCCCCATGCGTTTCCAGCGCGCGAGGCTTCCGTCCTTGGGGCGAACCGGGCGCCGGGAGGGGGACGATGGGGTAGAAATAGGCCGTGTACTAGCGTTAACGGAAAAATCGGCCGAAAACGAAGGAGGCCGGCGCGTCCGCGCGGGTTTGGCCACAGTCGCGGATAGCTAGCGAGGTGCCCAAGATGCCACATGCGTTTCTACCGCGCGAGGCTTCCGTCCTTGGGGCGAACCGGGCACCGGGAAGGGGACGATGGGGTAGAAATAGGTCGTGTACTAGCGTAACGGAAAAATCAGCCGAAAACGGAGGAGGCCGGCGCGTCCGTGCGGGTTTGGCCATAGTCGCGGATAGCTAGCGGGGTGCCAAGATGCCCCATGTGTTGGACGTGCACTTGTCGCGACCTTCGCACTTGTGCAGGGTCGCGGCGAAGGTGACCAAGTGTCGGAAGCGGTAGCAAAGGTAAAGCGAAAGTGGAATGGTGCTCAATTCCCCCCAAAAAATGTGTCGTTACACTGTTCACCCCTTGGTATTTATAGGGAAAACCAAGGGACACGGGCCAAATTACAAAAGGGTACAGGAAAGATTCCTCACCTCCACGCAGGGAGGAAGGGCAAAAGCGTAAACACACATCTGAAGTGGAAACCCTAACCGGCCCCTCTCCGATGCGCCGCCACCTGGTTCTGTTCACCTTCGGGAGAGAAGAGCGAAGGTTTGACCTTCGGCCGTGCTCGCCGGTCCTTTGACTTCGCTTGCCTTCGGGCCAACGCACATTCGTCGCTTGCTTGAACCTTCGCTTCAAGCGGGGTGGCTTTGTGAGCCAGCGAGGGTTGCCTGCAGTGCGGCTGTCGACTTAGACCTGCATGGACGCAACAAGGCGACGAGGGTTGAACCCGCGTCCGGGGTCAGGGTAACGATCCCGAAGTGGAGAGGGACCTCGCAAGGACATACAGATTTGGCGAGGGTTATTCTTTGGACACCAGCTCGAGCGGCGCCTCTGCCGAGGGTCCTTTTCCCCAACAGTAGCCCCTCGTTGTCTTGGATCTAAAAAACCGTGTTTAGGCCCAAGCAGCGCCTTTCGATCGGGGACAGTAAACGGGACCCTCGGCAGCGACGCCCGCGACTGCTTTGGGCTGGGCCGTTGTGGTGTTGTTTGTACTGTTGAAGCCCGTTTCGTTTTTTGCGCCGCGTTTTTCGATTGTCGTGCCGATTTTGTCGGGTGTGGAGGCTCGTTTCTCGGCCTTTAAATAGAAAGGTGGATGAAGAGGTTGGATTGTGCTTTCCTCTGCTATAGCTGTCCTGTTGTTGCGGTTTGTTTGCAGCGAAGGTTTGTTTTGGCTTGTGCGCGAGGGTAGGGGCGGGCATTCGTTGTTTGATAGTGTTGGTAGCTGAAGGGATGGCCAGATTGAAGCAGACTGCTCGGGCTGGTTCTCCCGCCGTCGCGGATGAGGGGATTACCTTCGAGTTTGGTCTTAGCCGGGTTTGCGCCAGTGAGGTTGCATCTTATGTGAGGTGGGGCTGGATTGAGGAAGGCAAGGCGAGGACCAGTGTTGGGGAGACGGTGCCGAGGCCGGACGCGGATGAAGTTGTTGTGTTTGAGGAGTTCCTTTCGGCTGGTCTTCGCTTCCCTGCTGATTCTTTTGTGACTTCGGTCCTGCGAAGGTTTAACTTGCGCTTTCATCAGCTTACACCTTCTTGCTTCACGAAGATGTCAGTTTATGTCTGGGCCTGCAGATCTCAGGGGATTGTCCCTAATGTCGAGGGGTTTGTTCGCACTCATCGCGTTCATATGCAACCTCGCAAGATTACGGACGGCGAGGGTAAAGCCAGTCTTGGTCAGTTCGCAGTGTACACTTTCTGTCATCGCGCTGGCGCGGAGCTGCCGGTGCAGGCGCAGAAGAACAAGTGGAGCAGCGGGTGGCAGGAGTTTTGGTTCTATTACAAGCTCAGTGATAGCTCCGAGCTTTGCGGTGAGCTTCCGATACTTGGAGATGTGAGCGCCGAAGCTAGGATGAGCGTCGAGGCTCACGCTGCTGTTGACTGCCTGAGTCGTTGCGCGCTCTCAGTGTGCGCGTGATTTAGTGGAGGAGTATTGCTGTGCCAAGATTTGGCCTCTTGGCCGGAGGCGGGCCTGGTTCACGGCGGAGAATGACCCCAGGTACGAAAGGTAGGGGCTTGAAAAGGCCGAATTTGGATCTGGAGAAGGTTTGGGAGAAAACTCTTAAGAAGTTTCCAAGGCGCGAGGATGGGAACGAAGTTATCTATAAGCGGGTTCAGCAGTGGGCAGAGGAGCTTGTTGGGAAACTGTCCACATTGGAGGTCAAGGCTATCCACAGCTCTGTTGGTAGCGAAGGTCGAGTGAACAGGATGTTTGATATTCTTGGCATTCGTTATGCTGATTGGCCTGCCCCGTCAAGTGATGATGCACCCAAAAGAGGAAACGGGTTGCTGTTGATAAAGAGATTGTCTCGCGGCCGAAGAGAGGTCGTGGTCGTGGCCGTGGCGGCGTTGGCGGCCGAACGAAGGTGCTTGCGACGAAGGTCGCTGCTGGTTCTGGTGCTACCGGTGCTTCTTCCTCCTCGGCCGTAGCTCCAAGCGGCCGAGGCGCCAGTACAGTTGGGGGACGGGTGCCTCGCGTTGGAGGTATCAGTGCTTTAATTCAGATTTCGGGCGACGAGGATGAGTCTGATGATGATGAGGTGGAGGGGGAGAAGAATGAAAAGGGGGAGGAAACGGACGAGAGTTCGTCTGATGAAAGCAGCGAAGCTTCCAGTGAAGGACATGGCACTGATGAGGAGGTGTCCATCGATGACACCCACGGGATAGGAGCAGCCTCGCCAAGTGCTGGTGCGATGATTGCCCAGAGCGCGGACGACATCGCTCAAGACTTGAGCCAGGTAGCCCTCGACGAGGGTCGATTTCCAGCTTTGCGGGCTCGCATCTGTGGGTAGAGGGGTGTGGAGTTTGGTGGAGAACTTGAGTCCGACCGAGTCCGGGGAAAGAGACCGTTCGGCGAGGCGAGTCGGTCGAGCCTCCCGGAGTATGCTAAGAGGCTTGGGATTTCTGATCCGGCAACTGAGCTGTTCACATAGTCCGGACCTTCGGGACTGTCACTTGCAGTGTGGCCCGGAGGAAAGGCGTTTTTTAGGTCGAATCTTCGGCCGCATTTGCGTGCCGGAGGCAGAGGTTCGACTTGCGGACCATGGCAGTTGGTGATACTTTTGCCGACGTAGATGTCAAGTTGGCGGAGCTAATGCTCTTGAACCACGCGGCTAGGCGGAGGGTTGGCTCCGATATGGAATTTATGAGAAGCCAAATTGATGAGCTTGAGAAGGAGAATAGCAGGCTTGCGCGAAGCTTGGAAAATAAAGAAATTGAACTGAAGAATGCTTCGGAGAGGCTGCCGAAGGCTCGAGAGGAGGCAGTTGAGCTGGCGAAGCGTATGCTGAGTTGATTGCCGAGGGGAAAACGAAGGACAAGGCGTTGGGCCGATGTCGAGGGTCCGCTTGGGGAATTTGAGCGAATCCTGGCGGAAAAGTATGGAAATGTCCGGCGTAAGCTTGATTGTTGCCTGACTGAGGCCGGAGGCTCCGCCGGAGAGCCGTTGCCTGCTGCTAGTGCGGAAGCCTTCGAGGGTTGGTTAAGCAATGAACTTGATGTATTTAGTTCGCTAGTTGTCAATTGCGGGCCGATTTTCGGGGGGCTACGCCGGGGCTTTGGCGATGGCGAGCACGCTTCGACTGGCGGGTTGTGATCATCTTCGCAAAGTCAAGAGGCCAAACCATGCCTTTCCGTCGGTCGATGAGGTGCGCCGTATGAAGGTTGATGATTCTGAAGTTCGGAACTGCGCGATGCGCCTGCTCCGCAGGTTTTGGATCTCGGCGGCGGCCGAGCTCTTGCCTTCGAGGAAGCTGCGAGGCTACGCGTCAGGTTTGCGTACTTTTTCGGACTTCTCGATTTTGTTGATTTGTTTCAGAGGGATTATTATTGATCTTGGCGAGGTTTGCCTTTTGTTTTGCTTATAGGCTCGACAAGATGCGGTGCCCTCGCCGCCCACGGAAGTTGAAGCAGGAGGTGGCTCCGAAGCCGCCCCTGAGTCAAGTGTTGCGGGGGTTACGCTCGCCGAGATCGAGGCGTTGAACTGGGGACGTCGCGATCGCTGAAGAAACCGCGGTGCAGAAAGCGGCGATGGAAGAGGATCCTGCTTCGATCGTCGAGGCTGCTGTGGAGGAATCCACGGCGGGGAGGCGTCTGCTGGGCCTCGACTGTCGCCAGTTGGCGAGGGTTCGGAGGCTATTCATAGGAAGCTGGTCAGGTGTGATCCCTGGGATTGTTGTGGCGGGGTAGCCCTTTGTAGGGATTGTGGTTGTAAAGACTTGATGAGGCTGAAACAACTTTGTATTTTTGTGAAACGTGCAGTTTCCTGACGGAACCGTGCTAGACGTATTCGACGTCACTCCGCTGATGTTAAATTACCAAGATGTTTTATAACTGGTGAATCGTGGGCTCGCGCTAAGTTTATAAACATCCTTCGGCTTTCCTTTGAACGCTTTTGGTGGTCAAAGGTGCGAAGGTATGATTTAAAGAATAGTAGGTCGGATCGTTTTGGCGTGAAGCAGATTATACTACCGTCAAGCCGACCCGTTTTTGTTGGATCTTCTCCTGAATCTCGCAAGCTGGCGGAGATGATGATATTGACGAGAACACAGCTTTGGAATATTTGTTTGGGCAAAGGGAGCTTGGTATCGGTTCGGATGGGCGCTTTTGATTCCGAAGGAAGAACCTTCGTAAGTTAGTGAGACGAGGCACAGATATATGTATAGGGCGAGGGTTTTACCCGGGGAACTGCCAATTGTCCGTAGCAGCTCCTTTGCTGTGGGGACCCCTGGTTTCCAGGGAGGGGGGGGGGGTTGAGGAGGGGGTCGAGGGTTCCGGTGAGTTGATGTTGATTGAGGGGAGCAATTGTTCCTTGTAAAAATTTCATTTTTCCGATATGTTTATCGTTGTGTTGTTACTTTGTAAAAGCATGAGAATGATGTATGGGGTTGTGTGCCATGTTTACTGCGCTATTTATTGTTCTTGCGTTGCTTAATGGCGACGCCCCCTTTTACTTTTAGCGAGGCTCGCGCGTTGCTCTCGTGAGCTTGTTTTGAAAAAACAGCGACGCCCTCTTTTACTTTTAGCGAGGCTCGCGCGTTGCTCTCGTGAGCTTGTTTTGAAAAAACAGCGACGCCCCCTTTACTTTTAGCGAGGCTCGCGCGTTGCTCTCGTGAGCTTGTTTTGAAAAAACAGCGACGCCCCCTTTACTTTTAGCGAGGCTCGCGCGTTGCTCTCGTGAGCTTGTTTTGAAAAAACAGCGACGCCCCCTTTTACTTTTAGCGAGGCTCGCGCGTTGCTCGTGAGCTTGTTTTGAAAAAACAGCGACGCCCCCTTTTACTTTTAGCGAGGCTCGCGTTGCTCTCGTGAGCTTGTTTTGAAAAAACAGCGACCCCCCTTTTACTTTTAGCGAGGCTCGCGCGTTGCTCTCGTGAGCTTGTTTTGAAAAACAGCGACGCCCCCTTTACTTTTAGCGAGGCTCGCGCGCAGCTTTTGTGATAGGCTCCTGTCGTGCTTTGCGGGTGCTTGACATTTTGGACTTCGCGCCTCCCCCGTTGGGTGGAGGTGAAGTTTGCTTTTGCGAGCCCCTGGCGTTTGCGAGGGTGCTTGACATTTTGGACTTCGCGCCTCCCCGTTGGGTGGAGGTGAAGTTTGCTTTTGCGAGCCCCTGGCGTTTGCGAGGGTGCTTGACATTTTGTACTTCGCGCCTCCCCCGTTGGGTGGAGGTGAAGTTTGTTTTTGCGAGCCCCTGGCGCGTTTGCGAGGGTGCTTGGATTTTGCTTCGCGCCTCCCCCGTTGGGTGGAGGTGAAGTTTGCTTTTTGCGAGCCCCTGGCGCGTTTGCGAGGGTGCTGACTTTTTGACTTCGCGCCTCCCCCTTGGGTGGAGGTGAAGTTTGCTTTTTGCGAGCCCCTGTCGTTTGTGCCAGGGTGCTCGACTTTTTTGGACTTCGCGCCTCCCCTTATCTTAGGTGGAGGTGAAGTTTGCTTTTTGCGAGCCCCTGTCGTTTGTGCCAGGGTGCTCGACTTTTTGGACTTCGCGCCTCCCCTTATCTTAGGTGGAGGTGAAGTTTGCTTTTTTGCGAGCCCCTGTCGTTTGTGCCAGGGTGCTCGACTTTTTTGGACTTCGCGCCTCCCTTATCTTAGGTGGAGGTGAAGTTTGCTTTGAAAAGAAAAAAGATTGTTTTTTCGAAGCAACTTGGTGGGTTTCATCGAATGTAGCCGCTCTTGAAAGAGATCCGCTTTTTCGATTTTTGGGAGTAGAGGGTTGGAGATTTTACTTTTTTTGGGGTTCTAGCCTGTATTAATAGGTTTGGGATACTGCCTCGTTAAAAAACCTTACGCCCCTTCCGTAAGGAAAAGAGTGCAGCTCCTGTCGTTTGGTTACATTCATAGGAATAGAAGGAAACATGAATGCGAAGATAAATTACATCTTGCGAGGGCTCGCTAGGGCTCCTGCTATGGGTAGTATTTGCGAAGGTCGTCGATGTTCCAGGTGTGAGGCAAGATGTTTCCCTAGCTATCGGAGAGGTGGAATGAGCCAGGCGATTGCTTTCCACAATCAAGTATGGAACTATCCATTGGGCTGAAATTTTCCCGCCAAGCTGGCGTTTTGTTTTCTGATGAGGACGAGGTCACCCTTTGCAGATGTTTGATTCTGATCTTTTTGTCTCTCCATTTTTTGGTTTCTTCTTGGTACTTGCGAAGGTTGTGCACTGCGTTGCATCTTGCTTCTTCGAGTAGGTCTTTATCAAGCGGTTGGGCTTGCTCGTCAGATGCGAGGGTTGTCCTGAGCGACCCATATTTTAGCTCTTCTGGAAGCACCGCTTCTTCGCCGAACAAAAGTTTGAAAGGAGTGAATTTTGTTGCTCTGCACTCCGAGGTGTTGTGAGACCAGGTGACCGAAGGTAGTTCATCGGCCCATTTACCCTTAGGTCTACCCTGCAACTTTTTGGATATAGCTTGGAATATTGTCGCATTGGCTCTTTCAACCAGGCCGTTGGATTGGTGGTGCCGGACGGAGGCGAAGCATAACATTGTCCCAATTTGCGCACAGAATTCTTTGAAGACCTCGCTGTCAAACTGAGTGCCATTGTCGACGGTTAGATGCTGAGGAACTCCAAAGCGACAGACTATTTGTTGCCAGAAAAACTTTTTTACTGCGAGGGAGGTGATGGAGGACAGTGGCCTTGTTTCAATCCACTTTGTGAAGTATTCCACAGCTACCACCGCATAGCGAAGGTTCCCTGGAGCTGTCGGTAATGGGCCTACGAGGTCCATCGCCCACCTTTGCAGAGGCCAGGTTGGGCATATGAGGGTTGTGGGTGCCCCTGGAGCGTTTTGGTTTTTTGCCATCAGTTGACAACCCTCGCAATGCTTGACGATGGTTTCCGCATCTCTTAATGCTGTTGGCCAGTAGAAGCCTTGCCGGAACGCTTTGCCGACTAGAGCCCTCGGGCCGTTGTGAGAACCGCAGATGCCCTCGTGGATTAGCCTGAGAATGTTATCGCCTTCGGACTGAGACACACATTTGAGCCATGGCGAGGTTACCGAGGCTTTGTACAAGGTGTTGTCAACGATCTTGTATCCTCGCACTCTTTGCTTTAGTCTGTTTTCTTCTTCTCTATTGCTTGATTCATGGAGCCCCTTGAATGTAGGCCATGATAGGTGCTCTCCAATCCTCGCACTGAATTGCGCTGATCAGCTTGATGCTGGTTTTCAAAACTTCGAAGGCTGACGAGTGGCAACGTCGTAGAACACATCTGGTGGAAGCTGTAACTGCTGTGCGGCTGCTTTGGCTAGGCAATCTGCCTCGCTGTTTTCAGTCCTTGATATTGCTTTACAGTTATGCCGAGGAAGAAAGATTCTAACCTTCGGACATATTGAAAATACTTTTGAAGCTCTGGATCTTTGCTTTGTAGTTCTTTTCAATGTGCCCCGCAATGACTTGAGAATCTGAGTTAATGAGTGGCCCTTCGGACTGATAACGACCGTAGTCTTGAAAGTGCCAGAATCACTAGCTTCGTACTCTGCAGAGTTGTTTGTGCACTTGAAGTCAAGCCTTCTTGCGTATCTCAGCTTCGATCCGGAAGGCGAGATTAGAATGGCCGAGGCAACCGGCTCCAGTTGCACCCCAGGCTCCGTCGACGTATACGATCCAAAATTGGTCATGTTGCAGCTCACCAGGGCGAGGGTCGGGCGTCCATTCTGCTATGAAATCAGCCAGTACCTGTGATTTGACTGCTGTTCTGCCGACGAAGGTCACAGCGTAACTGTTAAGCTCGACTGCCCATTTTGCTATTCTTCCAACTGCTTCGTTGTTTTTGAAAAATGTTCTCGAGGGGGTACGACGAAGGTACATGGATCTCGTGCGCCTGGAAATAGTGCTTGAGCTTTCTTGACGCCATAACGACGGCGTATGCTATTTTTTCAAGCTCTGAATAATTTCTCTTTGGACCTTCGAGGGTTTCTGAAACATAGTACACTGGGGCTTGTCTGGTCTTGTTGCTTTTCGCGGAGCTCCTTGATGAGGACTGCGCTTGCTGCGTGGGGCGAGGCTGCGACGTAGAGTAACAATAGATCTCCCTTGCTTGGGCTGGTTAGAGCAGTCAAGCTGGTCAGATACTTTTTTAGCTCCTCGAAGGCCTTTTGTTGCTGGGGACCCCAATTAAATGGAGCGTTGCTTCTGAGTGTTTCAAAGAAGGGTAACCCTCGCTCTGCGGATCTTGAGATGAATCTGCTAAGTGCTGCTAAACGACCAGTCAGACGCTGAGCTGCTTTCTTGGTCGCCGGAGGTTCCATGTTCATGATGGCATCAATCTTCTCAGGGTTAGCTTCGATTCCTCTGGCTGAAACGATGCAACCTAGCAATTACCTTCGCTTACCCCGAAAACACATTTTTCTGGGTTTAGTTTCAGTCCGGCGGACCGGAGGTTGCTGAACACCCTCGATAAGTCTGATATGTGGTTTTCTTTTAGTTCACTCTGGACAACTAGGTCGTCGACATAAGCAGAGACAAGCGTGTTCATCCTTGAAAACTTCAGAGGTCATGCGAGCGAAGGTTGAGCCTTGCATTTTCAAGCCTTCTGCCATTCTTCGGAAGCAAAAGGTGCCCGAGGGTGTGATAAAACTTGTTTTTTCCTCGTCTTCTTCATGCATCCAAATCTGGTGATAGCCTGAAAAGCAATCGAGGAGGGATAGCATTTGGCAACCTGCCGCTCTGTCGACCAGGGTGCTTATGTTTGGGAGAGGGAAGTCATCCTTCGGACAGGCTTTGTTCAAGCAAGTGAAATCCACGCACATTCGCCATTTTTTGTTCTTCTTCTGGACTAGGACCACATTTGAGAGCCAAGTTGGGTATTTGACTGGGCGAATGACGCCTGCGTCCAAAAGCCTTTTTACCTCAGCCTTCGCTGCCTCCTTTCTTTCTTCTGACATCTTGCGAAGCTTTTGTTTGATTGGGCGATAGCCTGTTTTGATGTTCAGGCTATGCTCGATCATTGATCTGTTGACTCCTTTTAGGTCTTCTGCGGACCAAGCGAAGGTGTCGGAATTTTCTCTGAGGAAGGTGACGAGGTTGCCTTCTGATTGAGGGTCTAGATTGGCTGAGATGATCACCTTTCTTTCGGCGTTACCCTCAAAGAGTTGGACTTGTTTGGTTTCCTCCTTTGGCGCTGCCTTCACTCTGTCATTGCAGACTTCACCCTCGTCGCTGATACCGGGGGTTTGAGCTTTTGACAAGTTGTGTACATTGCGTTGCCCCGGGGCTACGTTCCCTTCAGCTGCCCTTGCAATGTCTTGGTCCCAAATACTGCGACCACACCCTTCGGAGCGGGAAGCTTCATACATAGGTACGCGGGATGGATGACAGCATTGAATGCGTTTGTGACCCCTCGGCCAAAAATGGCATTGTATGGGTAGAACATGTCGACGACATCAAATGTTATGTGCTCAGTCCTGCAGTTGATTTGGTCGCCGAAGGTCACGGGCAGAGAAATTTTCCGACGGCTCTCACTTGTTACCACCGAAGCCGTATAGGGGGTTGTCAGCAGGTTGCAGAAGGTTCCTGTCAAGCTTCATGCTGTCGAAGGTTGAAGCGAACAAGATGTCAGCGGAGCTTCCTGTATCGACCAGTATTTTGGTGACAGTCCACCCAGCGAGGTTGGTTTCGATCACCATAGCATCTGTGTGAGGGTAATCTCTTAGCTTCATGTCACTGGAATCGAAGGTTATGGGGATGTGAGACCAACGACCGAATCTATGTGGTCCTTCGACGGCCACGTGGTGAACTCGTCTGGCATGTTCCTTCCTCTGCCGTTTGTTACCATGGTCCTCATTTGAACCTCCGGTGATAGCTAGAATCACACCGAAGGTTGAAGTTGGATTGTTGATGGTCGTTTGGCTCGGGGCTTCGGCTTTGACAGGTTGTGGTGCTGGTAACGCGGGGATTGGCGGTGGTGGTGGCAGAGCGTTGGTGGCTTGGTGGGTTGTTGGAATTTGGTTTTGGGGGGTTGTTGGGTATGTGACTGTGTAAGGTGGGTTTTGGCGTTGTGGGATGGTGGTTGGCTGATAAGAGGTTTGGTTGTAGAGTGGGTGATGAGTGTAAGTGGGTTGTTGCGAAGGTAGGCCGTAGTTTATGGGGGTATAGTGGTATGGGGGATTTGGTGGGTGGAAACTTGGTTTCCTGGTGTGGTTGATGATTCGGGTGTCTGACGAAGCAGCTTTCCTGGATTCCTGGTATTCTTTTCCCTTGGCGAAAGCATTCGCATTGCTTTGTTGTGTGTCCCTTTCCCATTCCACAGAAGTGACAATACATTTTGGCGGGATCTCGCTGCTGGTTCCGCTGATTCGGCGGAGGTGGCAAACCCTGCGGGGCTTGGTTGCTCGGAGGTTGAGCGTCCCGTCTTTGATCCTCGTAATTTGTTGCTTTGTTGATTGCACCGACGTTGCTTTGCTCTTGGCGAAGGTTGCTTTCCCTCGGTTGAGGCCTCGTTTGTGGCTTCTGGTGTGACCTCCGAGCATCGGACTTCGCTCGGAAGTCCATGTCTGCTCTACAGTATCTTTCCATTGTCTCGTGCAATTCTTCGATTGTATTCGCCGGCTTCCGAGCAAATTTCGAAGAGCACGGGCCGGGGCGAAGGCCGCTGACTGCAGCGAGGATGACAGCCTCGTCGGATATCCCCGGGGTTCTTGCTCTGATTTGAATGAACCTCCGCCAGTAATCTTGAAGTGGTTCGCGCTCTTCTTGTTTGCAGTTAAACAACTCAATGGGGTTTGATGGAGCTGGCGTGATGCCTTTGAAATTTGTGCAAAGCCTGTCTCTGAGGTTGGCCCAGGAATCTACAGTTCCGGGGCGGAGGTTGCCGTACCAGGTTTGTGCGATGTCTCGCAGGATAATGACAAAAGACTTTGCCATTGTTGATTCATCTCCGCCTGCCGCGGCAACTGCTGCTTCGTAGCTCATGATGAATTGACGAGGGTCAGAAAGCCCGTCGTAGCGAGGTAGGTTTTGTGGGTTGTAGCATGGTGGCCAGGGTTGGGTTTGGAGTATTTGGGAGAGTGGAGACTTTGGGTCGTAGGGCATTTGGTGTTGTTGAGGCCTTCGTTGGTTGCGAAGGTTTAGCTCTCTCTCATCCGGGTAGAGGTGGCGGAAGTTTGGTGGCCTTATAGGATGTGGTTGCGGGTTTATTGGTGGTGTGGGGTGGTGGATGGTGGCGAAGGTTGTCTTGATCCTGCTCATTCCCCTCCTGCAGCGGGGGCATCTCATCATTCCAGCCCTTCGGCCTCGGCTTCTGCCGCAGCGAGGGATTCCTCCATTCGGCGAAGCTGCTCTCTGGCTTCATCTGCCCTTTGTCTGATCGAGCGTAATCGGTTATGCCTCTCGAGTTGATCCAGGCGCCTCTTCTTCTCTTGCAGTTCAGCTTCAAGCCTCTCGAGGGCCTCGAGGCCCAACTCCTCCTCATCTCCTTCCTCTCCCTCTCCTGAAGTGTGAGGGTGTGGCTGCGTCGCCACTCGGGCTTGGGGCTTTGGACCTGAGGTTCCGGGGTAACATTCTCTGCTCCCGAGGGTTGCACAATTTCCTCAGCAGGGGGAACTACTGCCGTCGTCTCTCTAGCGACGCGCTGGTCCCTCGCCAAAGGTGCTCTCCTGTTTCCTGCCATTTCAAACTTCGATCCCCACGGACGGCGCCAAACTGTTGGACGTGCACTTGCCGCAACCTTCGCACTTGTGCAGGGTCGCGGCAAAGGTGACCAAGTGTCGGAAGCGGTAGCGAAGGTAAAGCGAAAGTGGAATGGTGCTCAATTCCCCCCAAAAAATCGTGTCGTTACACTGTTCACCCCTTGGTATTTATAGGGAAAACCAAGGGACACGGGCCAAATTACAAAAGGGTACAGGAAAGATTCCTCACCTCCACGCAGGGAGGAAGGGCAAAAGCGTAAACACACATCTGAAGTGGAAACCCTAACCGGCCCCTCTCCGATGCGCCGCCACCTGGTTCTGTTCACCTTCGGGAGAGAAGAGCGAAGGTTTGACCTTCGGCCGTGCTCGCCGGTCCTTTGACTTCGCTTGCCTTCGGGCCAACGCACATTCGTCGCTTGCTTGAACCTTCGCTTCAAGCGGGGTGGCTTTGTGAGCCAGCGAGGGTTGCCTGCAGTGCGGCTGTCGACTTAGACCTGCATGGAACGCAACAAGGCGACGAGGGTTGAACCCGCGTCCGAGGGTCAGGTAACGATCCCGAAGTGGAGAGGGACCTCGCAAGGACATACAGATTGGCGAGGGTTATTCTTGGACACCAGCTCGAGCGGCGCTCTGCCGAGGGTCCTTTTCCCCAACACCATGCGTTTCCGCGCGAGGCTTCCGTCCTTGGGGCGAACCGGGCGCCGGGAGGGGGACGATGGGGTAGAAATAGGCCGTGTACTAGCGTTAACGGAAAAATCTGCCGAAAACGGAGGAGCGGCGCGTCCGCACGGGTTTGGCCACAGTCGCGGATAGCTAGCAGGGTCCCCAACACGCCCCATGCATTTCCAGCGCGTGAGGCTTCCGTCCTTGGGGCGAACCGGGCGCCGGGAGGGGGACGATGGGGTAGAAATAGGCCGTGCACTAGCGTTAACGGAAAAATCTGCCAAAAACGGAGCAGGCCGGCGCATCCACGCGGGTTTGGCCACAGTCGCGGATAGCTAGCGGGGTGCCCAAGACGCCCCATGCGTTTCCAGCCGCGAGGCTTCCGTCCTTGGGGCGAACCGGGCGCCGGGAGGAGGAACGATGGGGTAGAAATAGGCGTGTACTAGCGTTAACGGAAAAATCGGGCCGAAAACGGAGGAGGACCGGCGCGTCCGCGCGGGTTTTGGCCACAGTCGCGGATAGCTAGAGGGGTGCCCAAGACGCCCCATGCAGTTTCCAGCGCGCGAGGCTTCCGTCCTTGGGGCTAACCGGGCGCCGGGAGGGGGACGATTGGGGTAGAATAGGCCCGTGTACTAGCGTTAACGAAAATTCGGCCGAAAACGGAGGAGATCCGGCGCGGTCCCCGCGGGGGTTTGGCCACATTCGCGGATAGCTAGCGGGTGCCCAAGACGCCCCATGCGTTTCCAGCGCGCGAGGCTTTCCGTCCTTGGGGCGATAACCGGGCGCCGGGAGGGGGACGATGGGGTAGAAATAGGCCGTGTACTAGCGTTAACGGAAAAATCAGCCGAAAACGGAGGAGGCCGGCGCGTCCGCGCGGGTTTGGCCACAGTCGCGGATAGCTAGCGGGGTGCCCAAGACGCCCCATGCGTTTCTAGCGCGCGAGGCTTCCGTCCTTGGGGCGAACCGGGCGCCGGGAGGGGGACGATGGGGTAGAAATAGGCCGTGTACTAGCGTTAACGGAAAAATCAGCCGAAAACTGAGGAGGCCGGCGCGTCCGCGCGGGTTTGGCCACAGTCGCGGATAGCTAGCGGGGTGCCCAAGACGCCCCATTGCGTTTCCAGCGCGCGAGGCTTCCGTCCTTGGGGCGAACCGGGCGCCGGGAGGGGGACGATGGGGTAGAAATAGGCCGTGTACTAGCGTTAACGGAAAAATCGGCCGAAAACGGAGGAGGACCGGCGCGTCCGCGCGGGTTTGGCCACAGTCGCGGATAGCTAGCGGGGTGCCCAAGACGCCCCATGCGTTTCCAGCGCGCGAGGCTTCCGTCCTTGGGGCGAACCGGGCGCCGGGAGGGGGACGATGGGGTAGAAATAGGCCGTGTACTAGCGTTAACGGAAAAATCGGCCGAAACGGAGGAGACCGGCGCGTCCGCGCGGGTTTGGCCACAGTCGCGGATAGCTAGCGGGGTGCCCAAGACGCCCCATGCGTTTCCAGCGCGCGAGGCTTCCGTCCTTGGGGCGAACCGGGCGCCGGGAGGGGGACGATGGGGTAGAAATAGGCCGTGTACTAGCGTTAACGGAAAAATCGGCCGAAAACGGAGGAGGCCGGCGCGTCCGCGCGGGTTTGGCCACAGTCGCGGATAGCTAGCGGGGTGCCCAAGACGCCCCATGCGTTTCCAGCGCGCGAGGCTTCCGTCCTTGGGGCGAACCGGGCGCCGGGAGGGGGACGATGGGGTAGAAATAGGCCGTGTACTAGCGTTAACGGAAAAATCGGCCGAAAACGGAGGAGGCCGGCGCGTCCGCGCGGGTTTGGCCACAGTCGCGGATAGCTAGCGGGGTGCCCAAGACGCCCCATGCGTTTCCAGCGCGCGAGGCTTCCGTCCTTGGGCGAACCGGGCGCCGGGAGGGGGGACGATGGGGTAGAAATAGGCCGTGTACTAGCGTTAACGGAAAAATCTGGCCGAAAACGGAGGAGGCCGGCGCGTCCGCGCGGGTTTGGCCACAGTCGCGGATAGCTAGCGGGGTGCCCCAAGATGCCCCATGCGTTTCCAGCGCGCGAGGCTTCCGTCCTTGGGCGAACCGGGCGCCGGGAGGGGGACGATGGGGTAGAAATAGGCCGTGTACTAGCGTTAACGGAAAAATCGGCCGAAAACGGAGGAGGACCTGCGCGTCCGCGCGGTTGGCCACAGTCGCGGATAGCTAGCGGGGTGCCCAAGACGCCCCATGCGTTTCCAGCGCGCGAGGCTTCCGATCCTTGGGGCGAACCGGGCGCCGGGAGGGGGACGATGGGGTAGAAATAGGCCGTGTACTAGCGTTAACAGGAAAAATCGGCCGAAAACGGAGGAGGACCGGCGCGTCCGCGCGGGTTTGGCCACAGTCGCGGATAGCTAGCGGGGTGCCCAAGACGCCCCATGCGTTTCCAGCGCGAGAGGCTTCCGTCCTTGGGGCGAACCGGGCGCCGGGAGGGGGACGATGGGGTAGAAATAGGCCGTGTACTAGCGTTAACGGAAAAATCAGCCGAAAAAGGAGGAGGCCCGGCGCGTCCGCGCGGGTTTGGCCACAGTCGCGGATAGCTAGCGGGGTGCCCAAGACGCCCCATGCATTTCTAGCGCGCGAGGCTTCCGTCCTTGGGGCGAACCGGGCGCCGGGAGGGGGACGATGGGGTAGAAATAGGCCGTGTACTAGCGTTAACGGAAAAATCGGCCGAAAACGGAGGGAGGCCGGCGCGTCCGCGCAGGGTTGGCCACAGTCAGCGGATAGCTAGCGGGGTGGCCCAAGACGCCCCATGCGTTTCCAGCTGCGCGAGGCTTCCGTCCTTGGGTCGAACCGGGCGCCGGGGAGGGGGACGATGGGGTAGAAATAGGGCCGTGTACTAGCGTTAACGGAAAAATCGGCCGAAAACTGGAGGAGGCCGGCGCGTCCGCGCGGGTTTGGCCACAGTCGCGGATAGCTAGCGGGGTGCCCCAAGACGCCCCATGCTTTCCAGCGCGTGAGGCTTCCGTCTTGGGGCGAACCGGTCGCCGGGAGGGGGACGATGGGGTAGAAATAGGCCGTGTACTAGCGTTAACGGAAAAATCTGCCGAAAACGGAGGAAGGCCGGCGCGTCCGCGCGGGTTTGGCCACAGTCGCGGATAGCTAGCGGGGTGCCCAAGACGCCCCATGCATTTCCAGCGCGCGAGGCTTCCGTCCTTGGGGCGAACCGGGCGCCGGGAGGGGGACGATGGGGTAGAATAGGCCGTGTACTAGCGTTAACGGAAAAATCGGCCGAAAACTGGAGGAGAGCCGGCGCGTCCGCGCGGGTTTGGCCACAGTCGCGGATAGCTAGCGGGGTGCCCAAGACGCCCCATTGCGTTTCCAGCGCGCGAGGCTTCCGTCCTTGGGGCGAACCGGGCGACGGGAACGGGGACATGGGGTAGAAATAGGCCGTGTACAAGCGTTAACTGAAAAATCGGCCGAAAACGGAGGAGATCGGCGCGTCCGCGCGGGTTTGGCCACATTCGCGGATAGCTAGCGGGGTGCCCAAGACGCCCCATGCATTTCCAGCGCGCGAGGCTTCCGTCCTTGGGGCGAACCGGGCACCGGGAGGGGGACGATGGGGTAGAAATAGGCCATGTACTAGCGTTAACGGAAAAATCAGCCGAAAACGGAGGAGGCCGGCGCGTCCACGCAGGGTTTGGCCACAGTCGCGTATAGCTAGCGGGGTGCCCAAGACGCCCCAGGCGTTTCCTAGCGCGCGAGGCTTCTGTCCTTGGGGCGAACCGGGCGCCGGGAGGGGGACGATGGGGTAGAAATAGGCCGTGTACTAGCGTTAACGGAAAAATCGGCCGAAAACAGGAGGAGGCCGGCGCGTCCGCGGCAGGTTTGGCCATAGTCAGCGGATAGCTAGCGGTGTGCCAAGACGCCCCTTGCGTTTCCAGCGCGCGAGGCTTCCGTCCTTGGGCGAACCGGGTGCCGGGAGGGGGACGATGGGGTAGAAATAGGCCGTGTACTAGCGTTAACGGAAAAAATCGGCCGAAAACGGAGGAGGCCGGCGCCGTCCGCGCGGGTTTGGCCACAGTCGCGGATAGCTAAGCGGGGTGCCCAAGACGCCCCATGCGTTTCCAGCGCGCGAGGCCTTCCGTCCTTGGGGCGAACCGGGCGCCGGGAGGGGGACGATGGGGTAGAATAGGCCGTGTACTAGCGTTAACAGAAAAATCGCCGAAAACGGAGGAGGCCGGCGCGTCCGCGCGGGTTTGGCCACAGTCGCGGATAGCTAGCGGGGTTGCCCAATGATGCCCATGCGTTTCCAGCGCGCGAGGCTTCCGTCCTTGGGCGAACCGGGCGCCGGGAGGGGGACGATGGGTAGAAATAGGCCGTGTACTAGCGTTAACGGAAAAAATCGGCCGAAAACGGAGGAGGCCGGCGCGTCCGCGCGGGTTTGGCCATAGTCGCGGATAGCTAGCGGGGTGCCCAAGACGCCCCATGCTTTCCAGCGGGCGAGGCTTCCGTCCTGGGGCGAACCGGGCGTCCGGGAGGGGGACGATGGGGTAGAATAGGCCGTGTACTAGCGTTAACGGAAAAATCGGCCAAAAACGTAGGGAGGCCGGCGCGTCCGCAGCGGGTTTGGCCACAATCGCGGATAGCTAGCAGGGTGCCCCAAGACGCCCCATGCAGTTTCCAGCGCGCGAGGCTTTCCGTCCTTGGGGCGAACCGGGCGCCGGGAGGGGGACGATGGGGTAGAAATAGGCCGTGTACTAGCGTTAACGAAAAATCTGCTGAAAACGGAGGAGGCCGGCGCATCCACGCGGGTTTGGCCACAGTCCGCGGATAGCTAGCGGGGTGCCCCAAGATGCCCCCTGCGTTTCCAGCGCGTGAGGCTTCCGTCCTTGGGGCGAACCGGGCGACCGGGAGGGGGACAATGGGGTAGAAATACGCCGTGTACTAGCGTTAACGGAAAAATCGGCCGAAAACGGAGGAGGCCGGCGCGTCCCGCGGGTTTGGCCATAGTCGCGGATAGCTAGCGGGGTGCCCAAGACGCCCATGCGTTTCCAACAGCGCGAGGCTTCCGTCCTTGGGGCGAACCGGGCGACGGGAGGGGGACGATGGGGTAGAAATAGGCCGTGTACTAGCGTTAACGGAAAAATCGGCCGAAAACGGAGGAGGTCGGCGCGTCCGCGCGGGTTTGGCCACAGTCGCGGATAGCTAGCGGGGTGCCCAAGACGCCCCATGCATTTCCAGCGCGCGAGGCTTCCGTCCTTGGGGCGAACCGGGCACCGGGAGGGGGACGATGGGGTAGAAATAGGCCGTGTACTAGCGTTAACGGAAAAATCGGCCGAAAACGGAGGAGGCCGGCGCGTCCACGCGGGTTTGGCCACAGTCGCGGATAGCTAGCGGGGTGCCCAAGACGCCCCATGCATTTCCAGCGCGCGAGGCTTCCGTCCTTGGGCGAACCGGGCCCGAGAGGGGGACGATGGGGTAGAAATAGGTCGTGTACTAGCGTTAACGGAAAAATCGACCAAAACGGAGGAGGCCGGCGCGTCCGCGCAGGTTTGGCCACAGTCACGGATAGCTAGCGGGGTGCCCAAGACGCTCCATGCATTTCCAGCGTGCGAGGCTTCCGTCCTTGGGTCGAACCGGGCGTCGGGAGGGGACGATGGGGTAGAAATAGGCCGTGTACTAGCGTTAACGGAAAAATCGGCCGAAAACGGAGGAGGCCGGAGCGTCCGCGCGGGTTTGACCACAGTCGCGGATAGCTAGCGGGGTGCCCAAGACGCCCCATGCATTTCCAGCGCGTGAGGCTTCCGTCCTTGGGGCGAACCGGTCGCCGGGAGGGGGACGATGGGGTAGAAATAGGCCGTGTACTAGCGTTAACGGAAAACGGCCGAAAACGGAGGAGGCCGGCGCGTCCGTGCGGGTTTGGCCACAGTCGCGGATAGCTAGCGGGGTGCCAGATGCCCCATGCGTTTCCAGCGCGCGAGGCTTCCGTCCTTGGGCAAACTGGGCGCCGGGAGGGGGACGA
Organism: Coix lacryma-jobi var. lacryma-jobi; assembly: GCA_009763385.1. Taxonomy (NCBI): domain Eukaryota; kingdom Viridiplantae; phylum Streptophyta; class Magnoliopsida; order Poales; family Poaceae; genus Coix; species Coix lacryma-jobi. The sequence continues at coordinate 533 of VDCT01000743.1, read as the reverse complement.
TGGGGTAGAAATAGGTCGTGTACTAGCGTTAACGGAAAAATCGGCCGAAAACGAAGGAGGCCGGCGCGTCCGCGCGGGTTTGGCCACAGTCGCGGATAGCTAACGGGGTGCCCAAAACGCCCCATGCATTTCCAGCGCGCGAGGCTTCCGTCCTTGGGGCGAACCGGGCGCCGGGAGGGGGACGATGGGTAGAAATGGCAGTGTACTAGCGTTAACGGAAAAATCGGCCAAAACGGAGGAGGCCGGCTCGTCCGCGCGGGTTTGGTGTGGCAGAACCTCCTAAATTAAGTGGCCCACATGCACCCATCATTGTCCTAAGGACCTTTGATCAGCGTGCACGAGTTCCAAATGATTTAAGAGGTCTGTCGGGTGTCCTCGGGAAACCCGAATCATCCACGTTACATTCTTTCCAGGATAATCCCTTATCAAGCATCACAGTATTACAACAGTTTTATAGATAAGATAATCAGAGTAAAAGCGGAAAGATTAATATACATAGATTAAAACTTAGGTTTAAAGTTTACATCACCAAA
>VDCT01000742.1:0-20048 GCA_009763385.1 Coix lacryma-jobi var. lacryma-jobi | reverse complement strand
CTTTGCACCTTAGCTTGGTTATGACGATTGGCACCTTCGCACCGCCACCAGCCCCCTACACGTGTGCGGAGGTAGGCAGTGTGTACCAACACGAGGCTCCGCCCTTGGGGCGAACCGGGCGCCGGAGGGGGACGATGGGTAGAAATAGGCGTGTACTAGCGTTAACGGAAAAATCGGCCAAAACAGAGGAGACCGGGCGTCCGCGGGGTTTGGCCACAGTCGCGGCTAGCTAGCGGGGTGGCCCAAGGAAACAAGAACAGTGATACTGTGGCTCTATTCCCAAAAAACGTACCTCATTACACTGTTCACCCCCTGGTATTTATAGGGGTTACCAAGGGGCACCAACCAGATTACAAAAGGGTACAAGAAAGATTCTTTTGTGCTGTACCATGGAAGGGCAGAATTGTACAAACACAACCGGAGTCGAAAACCCTAGCCTGCTTTCCTCCTTACCGCCGCCATTAGGCCTTGCTCCCCTTCGCAAGAAAAGCGGGGTCAGACCCTCGGCTCCGCCGGCGGCGAGGTCGGACCCCCGCCGTGTTCATGATGCTCGACGGTTGCCTCCTGTGTTCTTATCGCGCCATTGCCTGCAAGACATGCAACGAACCCCGAGGGTCGAACTCGTATGCGAAGGTAAGCAAACCTGCCCGAAGGGTCCAAAAGACGGAGATAAAAGAGTTGAGGGGGTTCGAGAGCGAGAGCGGGTCGCGCGAAGGTCGTTCCTCGAGCCAGCCTGAGCGGCGCCACTGCCGAGGGTCCCTTCCCCCAACACCTCGCGCGCTGGAAACGCATGGGGCGTCTTGGGCACCCCGCTAGCTATCCGTGACTGTGGCCAAACCCGCGCGGACGCGCCGATCTACTCTGTTTTCGGCCGATTTTTCCGTTAACGCTAGTACACGGCCTATTTCTGCCCCATTGTCCCCCTCCCGGCGCCTGGTTCGCCCCAAGGACGGAAGCCTCGCGCGCTGGAAACGCATGGGGTGTCTTGGGCACCCCGCTAGCTATCCGCGACTGTGGCCAAACCCGCGCGGACGCGCCGGTCTCCTCCGTTTTGGCCGATTTTTCCGTTAACGCTAGTACACGGCCTATTTCTACCCCATCGTCTCCGTCACGGCGCCGATTCGCCCCAAGGATGGAAGCCTCGCGCGCTGGAAACGCATGGGGCGTCTTGGGCACCCCGCTAGCTATCCGCGACTGTGGCCAAACCCACGCGGACGCGCCGGTCTCCTCCGTTTTCGGCCGATTTTTCTGTTAACGCTAGTACACGGCCTATTTCTACCCCATCGTCCCCCTCCCGGCGCCCGGTTCGCCCCAAGGACGGAAGCCTCGCGCGCTGGAAATGCATGGGGCGTCTTGGGCACCCCGCTAGCTATCCGCGACTGTGGCCAAACCCGCGCGGACGCGCCGGTCTCCTCCGTTTTTGGCCGATTTTTCCGTTAACGCTAGTACACGGCCTATTTCTACCCCATCGTCCCCCTCCCGGCGCCCAGGTTCGCCCCAAGGACGGAAGCCTCGCGCGCTGGAAACGCATGGGGCGTCTTGGGCACCCCGCTAGCTATCCGCGACTGTGGCCAAACCCGCGCGGACGCGCCGGTCTCCTCCGTTTTCGGCCGATTTTTCCGTTAACGCTAGTACACGGCCTATTTCTACCCCATCGTCCCCTCCCGGCGCCCGGTTCGCCCCAAGGACGGAAGCCTCGCGCGCTGGAAACGCATGGGGCGTCTTGGGCACCCCGCTAGCTATCCGCGACTGTGGCCAAACCCGCGCGGACGCGCCAGTCTCCTCCGTTTTCGGCCGATTTTTCTGTTAACGCTAGTACACGGCCTATTTCTAACCCCATCGTCCCCCTCCCGGCGCCCGGTTCGCCCCAAGGACGGAAGCCTCGCGCGCTGGAAACGCATGGGGCGTCTTAGGGCACCCCGCTAGCTATCCGCGACTGTGGCCAAACCCGCGCGGACGCGCCGGTCTCCTCCGTTTTCGGCCGATTTTTCCGTTAACGCTAGTACACGGCCTATTTCTACCCCATCGTCCCCCTCCCGGCGCCCGGTTCGCCCTAAGGACGGAAGCCTCGCGCGCTGGAAACGCATGGGGCAGTCTTGGGCACCCCGCTAGCTATCCGCGACTATGGCCAAACCCGCGCGGACGCGCCGGTCTCCTCCGTTTTCGGCCAATTTTCCCGTTAACGCTAGTACACGACCTATTTCTACCCCATTGTCCCCATCCCGGCGCCCGGTTCGCCCCAACGACGGAAGCCTCACACGCTGGAAACGCATGGGGCGTCTTGGGCACCCCGCTAGCTATCGGCGACTGTAGCCAAACCCGCGCGGACGCGCCGGTCTCCTCTGTTTTCGGCCGATTTTTTCGTTAACGCTAGTACACTGCCTATTTCTACCCCATCGTCCCCCTCCCGGCACCCGGTTCGCCCCAAGGACGGAAGCCTCGCGCGCTGGAAACACATGGGGCGTCTTGGACACCCCGCTAGCTATCCGCGACTGTGGCCAAACCCGCGCGGACGCGCCGGTCCCCTCCGTTTTCGGCCGATTTTTCCGTTAACGCTAGTACACGGCCTATTTCTACCCCATCGTCCCCCTCCCGGCGCCCGGTTCGCCCCAAGGACGGAAGCCTCGCGCGCTGGAAACGCATGGGGCCTCTTGGACACCCCGCTAGCTATCCGTGACTATGGCCAAACCCGCGCGGACGCGCCGGTCTCCTCCGTTTTCGGCTGATTTTTCCATTAACGCTAGTACACGGCATATTTCTACCCCATCGTCCCCCTCCGGGCGCCCGGTTCGCCCCAAGGACGGAAGCCTCGCGCGCTGGAAACGCATGGGGCGTCTTGGGCACCCCACTAGCAATCCGCGAGTGTGGCCAAACCCGCGCGGACGCGCCGGTCTCCTCCGTTTACGGCCGATTTTTCCGTTAACGCTAGTACACGGCCTATTTCTACCCCATCGTCCCCCTCCCGGCGCCCGGTTCGCCCCAAGGACGGAAGCCTCGCGCGCTGGAAACGCATGGGGCGTCTTGCGCACCCCGCTAGAGATCCGCGACTGTGGCCAAACCCGCGCGGACGCGCCGGTCTCCTCCGTTTTTGGCCGATTTTTCCGTTAACGCTAGTACACGGCCTATTTCTACCCCATCGTCCCCCTCCCGGCGCCCGGTTCGCCCCAAGGACGGAAGCCTCGCGCGCTGGAAATGCATGGGGCGTCTTGGGCACCCCGCTAGCTATCCGCGACTGTGGCCAAACCCGCGCGGACGCGCCGGTCTCCTCCGTTTTCGGCCGATTTTTCCGTTAACGCTAGTACACGGCCTATTTCTACCCCATCGTCCCCCTCCCGGCGCCCGGTTCGCCCCAAGGACGGAAGCCTCGCGCGCTGGAAACGCATGGGGCGTCTTGGGCACCCCGCTAGCTATCCGCGACTGTGGCCAAACCCGCGCGGACGCGCCGGTCTCCTCCGTTTTCGGCCGATTTTTCCGTTAACGCTAGTACACGGCCTATTTCTACCCCATCGTCCCCCTCCCGGCGCCCGGTTCGCCCCAAGGACGGAAGCCTCGCGCGCTGGAAACGCATGGGGCGTCTTGGGCACCCCGCTAGCTATCCGCGACTGTGGCCAAACCCGCGCGGACGCGCCGGTCTCCTCCGTTTTCGGCCGATTTTTCCGTTAACGCTAGTACACGGCCTATTTCTACCCCATCGTCCCCCTCCCGGCGCCCGGTTCGCCCCAAGGACGGAAGCCTCGCGCGCTGGAAACGCATGGGGCGTCTTGGGCACCCCGCTAGCTATCCGCGACTGTGGCCAAACCCGCGCGGACGCGCCGGTCTCCTCCGTTTTCGGCCGATTTTTCCGTTAACGCTAGTACACGGCCTATTTCTACCCCATCGTCCCCCTCCCGGCGCCCGGTTCGCCCCAAGGACGGAAGCCTCGCGCGCTGGAAACGCATGGGGCGTCTTGGGCACCCCGCTAGCTATCCGCGACTGTGGCCAAACCCGCGCGGACGCGCCGGTCTCCTCCGTTTTCGGCCGATTTTTCCGTTAACGCTAGTACACGGCCTATTTCTACCCCATCGTCCCCCTCCCGGCGCCCGGTTCGCCCCAAGGACGGAAGCCTCGCGCGCTGGAAACGCATGGGGCGTCTTGGGCACCCCGCTAGCTATCCGCGACTGTGGCCAAACCCGCGCGGACGCGCCGGCCTCCTCCAGTTTTCGGCCGATTTTTCCGTTAACGCTAGTACACGGCCTATTTCTACCCCATCGTCCCCCTCCCGGCGCCCGGTTCGCCCCAAGGACGGAAGCCTCGCGCGCTGGAAACGCATGGGGCGTCTTGGGCACCCCGCTAGCTATCCGCGACTGTGGCCAAACCCGCGCGGACGCGCCGGTCTCCTCCGTTTTCGGCCGATTTTTCTGTTAACGCTAGTACACGGCCTATTTCTACCCCATCGTCCCCTCCCGGCGCCCGGTTCGCCCCAAGGACGGAAGCCTCGCGCGCTGGAAACGCATGGGGCGTCTTGGGCACCCCGCTAGCTATCCGCGACTGTGGCCAAACCCGCGCGGACGCGCGGTCTCCTCCTGTTTTCGGCCGATTTTTCCGTTAACGCTAGTACACGGCCTATTTCTACCCCATCGTCCCCCTCCCGGCGCCCGGTTCGCCCCAAGGATGGAAGCCTCGCGCGCTGGAAACGCATGGGGCATCTTGGGCACCCCGCTAGCTATCCGCGACTGTGGCCAAACCCGTGCGGACGCGCCGGTCTCCTCCGTTTTCGGCTGATTTTTCCGTTAACGCTAGTACATGACCTATTTCTACCCCATCGTCCCCCTCCCGGCGCCCGGTTCGCCCCAAGGACGGAAGCCTCGTGCGCTGGAAACGCATGGGGCATCTTGGGCACCCCGCTAGCTATCCGCGACTGTGGCCAAACCCGCGCGGACGCGCCGGTCTCCTCCTGTTTTCGGCCGATTTTTCCGTTAACGCTAGTACACGGCATATTTCTACCCCATCGTCCCCCTCCCGGCGCCCGGTTCGCCCCAAGGACGGAAGCCTCGCGCGCTGGAAACGCATGGGGCGTCTTGGGCACCCCGCTAGCTATCCGCGACTGTGGCCAAACCCGCGCGGACGCGCCGGTCTCCTCCGTTTTCGGCCGATTTTTCCGTTAACGCTAGTACACGGCCTATTTCTACCCCATCGTCCCCCTCCCGGCGCCCGGTTCGCCCCAAGGACGGAAGCCTCGCGCGCTGGAAACTGCATGGGGCGTCTTGGGCACCCCGCTAGCTATCCGCGACTGTGGCCAAACCCGCGCGGACGCGCCGGTCTCCTCCGTTTTCGGCCGATTTTTCCGTTAACGCTAGTACACGGCCTATTTCTACCCCATCGTCCCCCTCCCGGCGCCCGGTTCGCCCCAAGGACGGAAGCCTCGCGCGCTGGAAACGCATGGGGCGTCTTGGGCACCCCGCTAGCTATCCGCGACTGTGGCCAAACCCAGCGCGGACGCGCCGGTCTCCTCCGTTTTCGGCCGATTTTTCCGTTAACGCTAGTACACGACCTATTTCTACCCCATCGTCCCCCTCCCGGCGCCCGGTTCGCCCCAAGGACGGAAGCCTCGCGCGCTGGAAACGCATGGGGCGTCTTGGGCACCCCGCTAGCTATCCGCGACTATGGCCAAACCCGCGCGGACGCGCCGGTCTCCTCCGTTTTCGGCCGATTTTTCCGTTAACGCTAGTACACGGCCTATTTCTACCCCATCGTCCCCCTCCCGGCGCCCGGTTCGCCCCAAGGACGGAAGCCTCGCGCGCTGGAAACGCATGGGGCGTCTTGGGCACCCCGCTAGCTATCCGCGACTGTGGCCAAACCCGCGCGGACGCGCCGGTCTCCTCCGTTTTCGGCCGATTTTTTCCGTTAACGCTAGTACACGGCCTATTTCTACCCCATCGTCCCCCTCCCGGCGCCCGGTTCGCCCCAAGGACGGAAGCCTCGCGCGCTGGAAATGCATGGGGCGTCTTGGGCACCCCGCTAGCTATCCGCGACTGTGGCCAAACCCGCGCGGACGCGCCGGTCTCCTCCGTTTTCGGCCGATTTTTCCGTTAACGCTAGTACACGGCCTATTTCTACCCCATCGTCCCCCTCCCGGCGCCCGGTTCGCCCCAAGGACGGAAGCCTCGCGCGCTGGAAACGCATGGGGCGTCTTGGGCACCCCGCTAGCTATCCGCGACTGTGGCCAAACCCGCGCGGACGCGCCGGTCTCCTCCGTTTTCGGCCGATTTTTCCGTTAACGCTAGTACACGGCCTATTTCTACCCCATCGTCCCCCTCCCGGCGCCCGGTTCGCCCCAAGGACGGAAGCCTCGCGCGCTGGAAACGCATGGGGCGTCTTGGGCACCCCGCTAGCTATCCGCGACTGTGGCCAAACCCGCGCGGACGCGCCAGTCTCCTCTGTTTTCGGCCGATTTTTCCGTTAACGCTAGTACACGGCCTATTTCTACCCCATCGTCCCCCTCCCGGCGCCCGGTTCGCCCCAAGGACGGAAGCCTCGCGCGCTGGAAACGCATGGGGCGTCTTGGGCACCCCGCTAGCTATCCGCGACTGTGGCCAAACCCGCGCGGACGCGCCGGTCTCCTCCGTTTTCGGCCGATTTTTCCGTTAACGCTAGTACACGGCCTATTTCTACCCCATCGTCCCCCTCCCGGCGCCCGGTTCGCCCCAAGGACGGAAGCCTCGCGCGCTGGAAACGCATGGGGCGTCTTGGGCACCCCGCTAGCTATCCGCGACTGTGGCCAAACCCGCGCGGACGCGCCGGTCTCCTCCGTTTTCGGCCGATTTTTCCGTTAACGCTAGTACACGGCCTATTTCTACCCCATCGTCCCCCTCCCGGCGCCCGGTTCGCCCCAAGGACGGAAGCCTCGCGCGCTGGAAACGCATGGGGCGTCTTGGGCACCCCGCTAGCTATCCGCGACTGTGGCCAAACCCGCGCGGACGCGCCGGTCTCCTCCGTTTTCGGCCGATTTTTCCGTTAACGCTAGTACACGGCCTATTTCTACCCCATCGTCCCCCTCCCGGCGCCCGGTTCGCCCCAAGGACGGAAGCCTCGCGCGCTGGAAACGCATGGGGCGTCTTGGGCACCCCGCTAGCTATCCGCGACTGTGGCCAAACCCGCGCGGACGCGCCGGTCTCCTCCGTTTTCGGCCGATTTTTCCGTTAACGCTAGTACACGGCCTATTTCTACCCCATCGTCCCCCTCCCGGCGCCCGGTTCGCCCCAAGGACGGAAGCCTCGCGCGCTGGAAACGCATGGGGCGTCTTGGGCACCCCGCTAGCTATCCGCGACTGTGGCCAAACCCGCGCGGACGCGCCGGTCTCCTCCGTTTTCGGCCGATTTTTCCGTTAACGCTAGTACACGGCCTATTTCTACCCCATCGTCCCCCTCCCGGCGCCCGGTTCGCCCCAAGGACGGAAGCCTCGCGCGCTGGAAACGCATGGGGCGTCTTGGGCACCCCGCTAGCTATCCGCGACTGTGGCCAAACCCGCGCGGACGCGCCGGTCTCCTCCGTTTTCGGCCGATTTTTCCGTTAACGCTAGTACACGGCCTATTTCTACCCCATCGTCCCCCTCCCGGCGCCCGGTTCGCCCCAAGGACGGAAGCCTCGCGCGCTGGAAACGCATGGGGCGTCTTGGGCACCCCGCTAGCTATCCGCGACTGTGGCCAAACCCGCGCGGACGCGCCGGTCTCCTCCGTTTTCGGCCGATTTTTCCGTTAACGCTAGTACACGGCCTATTTCTACCCCATCGTCCCCCTCCCGGCGCCCGGTTCGCCCCAAGGACGGAAGCCTCGCGCGCTGGAAACGCATGGGGCGTCTTGGGCACCCCGCTAGCTATCCGCGACTGTGGCCAAACCCGCGCGGACGCGCCGGTCTCCTCCGTTTTCGGCCGATTTTTCCGTTAACGCTAGTACACGGCCTATTTCTACCCCATCGTCCCCCTCCCGGCGCCCGGTTCGCCCCAAGGACGGAAGCCTCGCGCGCTGGAAACGCATGGGGCGTCTTGGGCACCCCGCTAGCTATCCGCGACTGTGGCCAAACCCGCGCGGACGCGCCGGTCTCCTCCGTTTTCGGCCGATTTTTCCGTTAACGCTAGTACACGGCCTATTTCTACCCCATCGTCCCCCTCCCGGCGCCCGGTTCGCCCCAAGGACGGAAGCCTCGCGCGCTGGAAACGCATGGGGCGTCTTGGGCACCCCGCTAGCTATCCGCGACTGTGGCCAAACCCGCGCGGACGCGCCGGTCTCCTCCGTTTTCGGCCGATTTTTCCGTTAACGCTAGTACACGGCCTATTTCTACCCCATCGTCCCCCTCCCGGCGCCCGGTTCGCCCCAAGGACGGAAGCCTCGCGCGCTGGAAACGCATGGGGCGTCTTGGGCACCCCGCTAGCTATCCGCGACTGTGGCCAAACCCGCGCGGACGCGCCGGTCTCCTCCGTTTTCGGCCGATTTTTCCGTTAACGCTAGTACACGGCCTATTTCTACCCCATCGTCCCCCTCCCGGCGCCCGGTTCGCCCCAAGGACGGAAGCCTCGCGCGCTGGAAACGCATGGGGCGTCTTGGGCACCCCGCTAGCTATCCGCGACTGTGGCCAAACCCGCGCGGACGCGCCGGTCTCCTCCGTTTTCGGCCGATTTTTCCGTTAACGCTAGTACACGGCCTATTTCTACCCCATCGTCCCCCTCCCGGCGCCCGGTTCGCCCCAAGGACGGAAGCCTCGCGCGCTGGAAACTGCATGGGGCGTCTTGGGCACCCCGCTAGCTATCCGCGACTGTGGCCAAACCCGCGCGGACGCGCCGGTCTCCTCCGTTTTCGGCCGATTTTTCCGTTAACGCTAGTACACGGCCTATTTCTACCCCATCGTCCCCCTCCCGGCGCCCGGTTCGCCCCAAGGACGGAAGCCTCGCGCGCTGGAAACGCATGGGGCGTCTTGGGCACCCCGCTAGCTATCCGCGACTGTGGCCAAACCCGCGCAGACGCGCCGGTCTCCTCCGTTTTCGGCCGATTTTTCCGTTAACGCTAGTACACGACCTATTTCTACCCCATCGTCCCCCTCCCGGCGCCCGGTTCGCCCCAAGGACGGAAGCCTCGCGCGCTGGAAACGCATGGGGCGTCTTGGGCACCCCGCTAGCTATCCGCGACTGTGGCCAAACCCGCGCGGACGCGCCGGTCTCCTCCGTTTTCGGCCGATTTTTCGGTTAACGCTAGTACACGGCCTATTTCTACCCCATCGTCCCCCTCCCGGCGCCCGGTTCGCCCCAAGGACGGAAGCCTCGCGCGCTGGAAACGCATGGGGCATCTTGGGCACCCCGCTAGCTATCCGCGACTGTGGCCAAACCCGCGCGGACGCGCCGGTCTCCTCCGTTTTCGGCCGATTTTTCCGTTAACGCTAGTACACGGCCTATTTCTACCCCATCGTCCCCCTCCCGGCGCCCGGTTCGCCCCAAGGACGGAAGCCTCGCGCTGGAAACGCATGGGGCGTCTTGGGCACCCCGCTAGCTATCCGCGACTGTGGCCAAACCCGCGCGGACGCGCCGGTCTCCTCCGTTTTCGGCCGATTTTTCCGTTAACGCTAGTACACGGCCTATTTCTACCCCATCGTCCCCCTCCCGGCGCCCGGTTCGCCCCAAGGACGGAAGCCTCGCGCGCTGGAAACGCATGGGGCGTCTTGGGCACCCCGCTAGCTATCCGCGACTGTGGCCAAACCCGCGCGGACGCGCCGGTCTCCTCCGTTTTCGGCCGATTTTTCCGTTAACGCTAGTACACGGCCTATTTCTACCCCATCGTCCCCCTCCCGGCGCCCGGTTCGCCCCAAGGACGGAAGCCTCGCGCGCTGGAAACGCATGGGGCGTCTTGGGCACCCCGCTAGCTATCCGCGACTGTGGCCAAACCCGCGCGGACGCGCCGGTCTCCTCCGTTTTCGGCCGATTTTTCCGTTAACGCTAGTACACGGCCTATTTCTACCCCATCGTCCCCCTCCCGGCGCCCGGTTCGCCCCAAGGACGGAAGCCTCGCGCGCTGGAAACGCATGGGGCGTCTTGGGCACCCCGCTAGCTATCCGCGACTGTGGCCAAACCCGCGCGGACGCGCCGGTCTCCTCCGTTTTCGGCCGATTTTTCCGTTAACGCTAGTACACGGCCTATTTCTACCCCATCGTCCCCCTCCCGGCGCCCGGTTCGCCCCAAGGACGGAAGCCTCGCGCGCTGGAAACGCATGGGGCGTCTTGGGCACCCCGCTAGCTATCCGCGACTGTGGCCAAACCCGCGCGGACGCGCCGGTCTCCTCCGTTTTCGGCCGATTTTTCCGTTAACGCTAGTACACGACCTATTTCTACCCCATCGTCCCCCTCCCGGCGCCCGGTTCGCCCCAAGGACGGAAGCCTCGCGCGCTGGAAATGCATGGGGCGTCTTGGGCACCCCGCTAGCTATCCGCGACTGTGGCCAAACCCGCGCGGACGCGCCGGTCTCCTCCGTTTTCGGCCGATTTTTCCGTTAACGCTAGTACACGGCCTATTTCTACCCCATCGTCCCCCTCCCGGCGCCCGGTTCGCCCCAAGGACGGAAGCCTCGCGCGCTGGAAACGCATGGGGCGTCTTGGGCACCCCGCTAGCTATCCGCGACTGTGGCCAAACCCGCGCGGACGCGCCGGTCTCCTCCTGTTTTCGGCCGATTTTTCCGTTAACGCTAGTACACGGCCTATTTCTACCCCATCGTCCCCCTCCCGGCGCCCGGTTCGCCCCAAGGACGGAAGCCTCGCGCGCTGGAAACTGCATGGGGCGTCTTGGGCACCCCGCTAGCTATCCGCGACTGTGGCCAAACCCGCGCGGACGCGCCGGTCTCCTCCGTTTTCGGCCGATTTTTCCGTTAACGCTAGTACACGGCCTATTTCTACCCCATCGTCCCCCTCCCGGCGCCCGGTTCGCCCCAAGGACGGAAGCCTCGCGCGCTGGAAACGCATGGGGCGTCTTGGGCACCCCGCTAGCTATCCGCGACTGTGGCCAAACCCGCGCGGACGCGCCGGTCTCCTCCGTTTTCGGCCGATTTTTCCGTTAACGCTAGTACACGGCCTATTTCTACCCCATCGTCCCCCTCCCGGCGCCCGGTTCGCCCCAAGGACGGAAGCCTCGCGCGCTGGAAACGCATGGGGCGTCTTGGGCACCCCGCTAGCTATCCGCGACTGTGGCCAAACCCGCGCGGACGCGCCGGTCTCCTCCGTTTTCGGCCGATTTTTCCGTTAACGCTAGTACACGGCCTATTTCTACCCCATCGTCCCCCTCCCGGCGCCCGGTTCGCCCCAAGGACGGAAGCCTCGCGCGCTGGAAACGCATGGGGCGTCTTGGGCACCCCGCTAGCTATCCGCGACTGTGGCCAAACCCGCGCGGACGCGCCGGTCTCCTCCGTTTTCGGCCGATTTTTCCGTTAACGCTAGTACACGGCCTATTTCTACCCCATCGTCCCCCTCCCGGCGCCCGGTTCGCCCCAAGGACGGAAGCCTCGCGCGCTGGAAACGCATGGGGCGTCTTGGGCACCCCGCTAGCTATCCGCGACTGTGGCCAAACCCGCGCGGACGCGCCGGTCTCCTCCGTTTTCGGCCGATTTTTCCGTTAACGCTAGTACACGGCCTATTTCTACCCCATCGTCCCCCTCCCGGCGCCCGGTTCGCCCCAAGGACGGAAGCCTCGCGCGCTGGAAACGCATGGGGCGTCTTGGGCACCCCGCTAGCTATCCGCGACTGTGGCCAAACCCGCGCGGACGCGCCGGTCTCCTCCGTTTTCGGCCGATTTTTCCGTTAACGCTAGTACACGGCCTATTTCTACCCCATCGTCCCCCTCCCGGCGCCCGGTTCGCCCCAAGGACGGAAGCCTCGCGCGCTGGAAACAGCATGGGGCGTCTTGGGCACCCCGCTAGCTATCCGCGACTGTGGCCAAACCCGCGCGGACGCGCCGGTCTCCTCCGTTTTCGGCCGATTTTTCCGTTAACGCTAGTACACGGCCTATTTCTACCCCATCGTCCCCCTCCCGGCGCCCGGTTCGCCCCAAGGACGGAAGCCTCGCGCGCTGGAAACGCATGGGGCGTCTTGGGCACCCCGCTAGCTATCCGCGACTGTGGCCAAACCCGCGCGGACGCGCCGGTCTCCTCCGTTTTCGGCCGATTTTTCCGTTAACGCTAGTACACGGCCTATTTCTACCCCATCGTCCCCCTCCCGGCGCCCGGTTCGCCCCAAGGACGGAAGCCTCGCGCGCTGGAAACGCATGGGGCATCTTGGGCACCCCGCTAGCTATCCGCGACTGTGGCCAAACCCGCGCGGACGCGCCGGTCTCCTCCGTTTTCGGCCGATTTTTCCGTTAACGCTAGTACACGGCCTATTTCTACCCCATCGTCCCCCTCCCGGCGCCCGGTTCGCCCCAAGGACGGAAGCCTCGCGCGCTGGAAACGCATGGGGCGTCTTGGGCACCCCGCTAGCTATCCGCGACTGTGGCCAAACCCGCGCGGACGCGCCGGTCTCCTCCGTTTTCGGCCGATTTTTCCGTTAACGCTAGTACACGGCCTATTTCTACCCCATCGTCCCCCTCCCGGCGCCCGGTTCGCCCCAAGGACGGAAGCCTCGCGCGCTGGAAACGCATGGGGCGTCTTGGGCACCCCGCTAGCTATCCGCGACTGTGGCCAAACCCGCGCGGACGCGCCGGTCTCCTCCGTTTTCGGCCGATTTTTCCGTTAACGCTAGTACACGGCCTATTTCTACCCCATCGTCCCCCTCCCGGCGCCCGGTTCGCCCCAAGGACGGAAGCCTCGCGCGCTGGAAACGCATGGGGCGTCTTGGGCACCCCGCTAGCTATCCGCGACTGTGGCCAAACCCGCGCGGACGCGCCGGTCTCCTCCGTTTTCGGCCGATTTTTCCGTTAACGCTAGTACACGGCCTATTTCTACCCCATCGTCCCCCTCCCGGCGCCCGGTTCGCCCCAAGGACGGAAGCCTCGCGCGCTGGAAACGCATGGGGCGTCTTGGGCACCCCGCTAGCTATCCGCGACTGTGGCCAAACCCGCGCGGACGCGCCGGTCTCCTCCGTTTTCGGCCGATTTTTCCGTTAACGCTAGTACACGGCCTATTTCTACCCCATCGTCCCCCTCCCGGCGCCCGGTTCGCCCCAAGGACGGAAGCCTCGCGCGCTGGAAACGCATGGGGCGTCTTGGGCACCCCGCTAGCTATCCGCGACTGTGGCCAAACCCGCGCGGACGCGCCGGTCTCCTCCGTTTTCGGCCGATTTTTCCGTTAACGCTAGTACACGGCCTATTTCTACCCCATCGTCCCCCTCCCGGCGCCCGGTTCGCCCAAGGACGGAAGCCTCGCGCGCTGGAAACGCATGGGGCGTCTTGGGCACCCCGCTAGCTATCCGCGACTGTGGCCAAACCCGCGCGGACGCGCCGGTCTCCTCCGTTTTCGGCCGATTTTTCCGTTAACGCTAGTACACGGCCTATTTCTACCCCATCGTCCCCCTCCCGGCGCCGGTTCGCCCAAGGACGGAAGCCTCGCGCGCTGGAAACGCATGGGGCGTCTTGGGCACCCCGCTAGCTATCCGCGACTGTGGCCAAACCCGCGCGGACGCGCCGGTCTCCTCCGTTTTCGGCCGATTTTTCCGTTAACGCTAGTACACGGCCTATTTCTACCCCATCGTCCCCCTCCCGGCGCCCGGTTCGCCCCAAGGACGGAAGCCTCGCGCGCTGGAAACGCATGGGGCGTCTTGGGCACCCCGCTAGCTATCCGCGACTAGTGGCCAAACCCGCGCGGACGCGCCGGTCTCCTCCGTTTTCGGCCGATTTTTCCGTTAACGCTAGTACACGGCCTATTTCTACCCCATCGTCCCCCTCCCGGCGCCCGGTTCGCCCCAAGGACGGAAGCCTCGCGCGCTGGAAACGCATGGGGCGTCTTGGGCACCCCGCTAGCTATCCGCGACTGTGGCCAAACCCGCGCGGACGCGCCGGTCTCCTCCGTTTTCGGCCGATTTTTCCGTTAACGCTAGTACACGGCCTATTTCTACCCCATCGTCCCCCTCCCGGCGCCCGGTTCGCCCCAAGGACGGAAGCCTCGCGCGCTGGAAACGCATGGGGCGTCTTGGGCACCCCGCTAGCTATCCGCGACTGTGGCCAAACCCGCGCGGACGCGCCGGTCTCCTCCGTTTTCGGCCGATTTTTCCGTTAACGCTAGTACACGCCTATTTCTACCCCATCGTCCCCCTCCCGGCGCCCGGTTCGCCCCAAGGACGGAAGCCTCGCGCGCTGGAAACGCATGGGGCGTCTTGGGCACCCTGCTAGCTATCCGTGACTGTGGACAAACCCGCGCGGACGCGCCGGTCTCCTCCGTTTTCGGCCGATTTTTCCGCTAACGCTACTACACGGCCTATTTCTACCCCATTGTCCCCCTCCCGGCGTGCGGTTCGCGAAAGGACGGAAGCCTCGCGCGCTGGAAACTCATGGGGCGTCTTGGGCACACCCGCTAGCTATCCGCGACTGTGGCCAAACCCGCGCGGACGCGCCGGTCTCCTCCGTTTTCGGCCGATTTTTCCGTTAACGCTAGTACACGTCCTATTTCTACCCCATCGTCCCCCTCCCGGCGCCCGGTTCGCCCCAAGGACGGAAGCCTCGCGCGCTGGAAACGCATGGGGCATCTAGGGCACCCCGCTAGCTATCCGCGACTGTGGCCAAACCCGCGTGGACGCGACGGTCTCCTCCGTTTTCGGCCGATTTTTCCGCTAACGCTAGTACACGGCCTATTTCTACCCCATCGTCCCCTTCCCGGCGCCCGGTTCGCCCTAAAGACGGAAGCCTCGCGCGCTGGAAACGCATGGGGCGTCTTGGGCACCCCGCTAGCTATCCGCGACTGTGGCCAAACCCGCGCGGACGCGCCGGTCTCCTCCGTTTTCGGCCGATTTTTCCGTTAACGCTAGTACACGGCCTATTTCTACCCCATCGTCCCCCTCCCGGCGCCCGGTTCGCCCCAAGGACGGAAGCCTCGCGCGCTGGAAACGCATGGGGCGTCTTGGGCACCCCGCTAGCTATCCGCGACTGTGGCCAAACCCGCGCGGACGCGCCGGTCTCCTCCGTTTTCGGCCGATTTTTTCCGTTAACGCTAGTACACGGCCTATTTCTACCCCATCGTCCCCCTCCCGGCGCCCGGTTCGCCCCAAGGACGGAAGCCTCGCGCGCTGGAAACGCATGGGGCGTCTTGGGCACCCCGCTAGCTATCCGCGACTGTGGCCAAACCCGCGCGGACGCGCCGGTCTCCTCCGTTTTCGGCCGATTTTTCCGTTAACGCTAGTACACGGCCTATTTCTACCCCATCGTCCCCCTCCCGGCGCCTGGTTCGCCCCAAGGACGGAAGCCTCGCGCGCTGGAAACGCATGGGGCGTCTTGGGCACCCCGCTAGCTATCCGCGACTGTGGCCAAACCCACGCGGACGCGCCGGTCTCCTCCGTTTTTGGCCGATTTTTCCGTTAACGCTAGTACACGGCCTATTTCTACCCCATCGTCCCCCTCCCGGCGCCCAGTTCGCCCCAAGGACGGAAGCCTCGCGCGCTGGAAATGCATGGGGCGTCTTGGGCACCCCGCTAGCTATCCGCGACTGTGGCCAAACCCGCGCGGACGCGCCGGTCTCCTCCGTTTTCGGCCGATTTTTCCGTTAACGCTAGTACACGGCCTATTTCTACCCCATCGTCCCCCTCCCGGCGCCTGGTTCGCCCCAAGGACGGAAGCCTCGCGCGCTGGAAACGCATGGGGCGTCTTGGGCACCCCGCTAGCTATCCGCGACTGTGGCCAAACCCGCGCGGACGCCGGTCTCCTCCGTTTTTGGCCGATTTTTCCGTTAATGCTAGTACACGGCCTATTTCTACCCCATCGTCCCCCTCCCGGCGCCCGGTTCGCCCCAAGGACGGAAGCCTTGCGCGCTGGAAACGCATGGGGGGTCTTGGGCACCCCGCTAGCTATCCGCGACTGTGGCCAAACACGCGCGGACGCGCCGGTCTCCTCCGTTTTCGGCCGATTTTTTCCGTTAACGCTAGTACACGGCCTATTTCTACACCATCGTCCCCCTCCTGGCGCCCGGTTCGCCCCAAGGACGGAAGCCTCGTGCGCTAGAACGCATGGGGCGTCTTGGGCACCCCGCTAGCTTTCCGTGACTGTGGCCAAACCCGCGCGGACGCGCCGGTCTCCTCCGTTTTCGGCCGATTTTTCCGCTAAGGCTACTACACGGCCTATTTCTACCCCATTGTCCCCCTCCCGGCGTGCGGTTCGCGAAAGGACGGAAGCCTCGCGCGCTAGAAACTCTTGGGGCGTCTTGGGCACACCCGCTAGCTATCCGCGACTGTGGCCAAACCCGCCCGGACGCGCCGGTCTCCTCCGTTTTCGGCCTATTTTTCCGTTAACGCTAGTACACGACCTATTTCTACCCCATCGCCCCCCTCCGGGTGCCCGGTTCGCCGCAAGGACGGAAGCCTCGCGCGCTGGAAACACATGGGGCGTCTTGGGCACCCCGCTAGCTATCCGATACAGTGGCCAAACCCGCGCGGACGCGCCGGTCTCCTCCGTTTTCGGCCGACTTTTCCGTCACTAGTACAGAACAGGCCTATTGCCCCGGGCCATTTTGGCCTTTAGCCCCGGACATGGAGCCGGGGCTAAGGAATCGGGACTAAAGCCCCGACCTTTAGCCCCGGTTCCATGGCCCGGGGCTAATGGAGGGACCTTTAGCCCCGGTTGGTAACACCAACCGGGACTAAAGAGGCCAGCCACGGGGGCCCGGCTGGAGGCACCTTTAGCCCCGGTTGGTAACACCAACCGGGACTAAAGGGGCCTCCAGCCGGGCCACCGTGGCTGGCCTCTTTAGTCCCGGTTGGTGTTACCAACCGGGGCTAA
This sequence comes from Coix lacryma-jobi var. lacryma-jobi, assembly GCA_009763385.1. NCBI lineage: Eukaryota > Viridiplantae > Streptophyta > Magnoliopsida > Poales > Poaceae > Coix > Coix lacryma-jobi. Next base: position 3,131 of record VDCT01000742.1, on the reverse strand, counting down.
AGATCCATCTGCTTTTTTCTTTTTCTTTTTCTGTTCTTTTCAATTGGTTATTGTTTTTGGTTTTACAATTACATTAGGTTTTCTAATACGTATTCTTCGCTGCTAATATATTCTATTATATGAGGCCAGTTTCAAATACACGTATTATTCTTCGCTGCTAATAAATATATATAAACACATAAAATTTACAATTACACACAAATGAAATATGAAACTATACATATATATATAATATAGAGCTAGCTATACACACATATGTACATAAAATATACAACATTATCCATCATGCATGCTTAACTTGATATTTACACACAAATATAATACCGTTCCTAACTTAGAGGTCATACAAGTGTTCATCTTGGTTTGGCTTCATTGGTTCGTCTTTATTAAACCAATACTCGGTGCCAGACTTAAGGACATGGTCATTAAGGAAGCCCGCGATGGTCTCTTGAATTGCTTTGAGGCGGACCTTATCCATCACCTGGTTCTTCAACCATGTCTCCTTCAATTTGGATTAAAATAAAAAGAAAGTATTAACATACATAATATTTATGTAATAGCAACAAAAAATAAAATAAATTTATTTACATGTTACGTACTTGCTGACTCTGTAAAGGAGTTCTTTTTTCATACACCGTCAGGAACTCGCAAACATAGTACCCACATAAATTGTTTCCCGGTGACTGCCGTAGAACCCACTGTACAATATGTAAAAAGAGTACTCTCGGTTGAGCGTGCGTCTGCTGAGTGATGCTAATTAAGGTAAAGAGGCAGGGAGGTACTCTACAACTTACATTTAGGACTAGAGGATCAGGAAGTTGCGCTTTCAGATCCGGACGGTGTTTCTGAACAAACCAAGTCCAAACCCTTCACAATAATTGGAACGTTAATTAACTATTGCAGAGTTAAAGAGCTATAGCAAGAATCAATATTTAAAGATCACATTACCCTCGGATAATATTAATCATATCTTGGTAATCTTCTTGTGGTTTTCTCAGAGAGTCATAGATTAGCAAACGACTCTCGTGGAGATCGATCACCATTAGAATCCAGTGAAAACTGCATTTATGTTTATATAGTCAACACATATATATATCTTTATGTCAACCCTATAATAAAATGTGCATATGATAACAAAACTCACCTAAAGTTGTAGGGGAATAGTATATATCTTTTGTCCCTTTGGTTTACCAAGAACCTCCGCAAATTACTCTCTGTTTGAGTTTTCCATGCATCCGAGTGAGTATTGCTTGGGTGCTTGAAGACGATATATGGATCGATGAACCAATCTCCTTGTCATTTTTATGCCTTAGTTGTCTCATCATGTTTCTGCACATGTTTACAAACGCTTGCTAGCAGTGTGAGGATAATTACTTATACATATACATAAGCTAAAGTGAGATTATTAAAGGAAACAATCACTTACAGGCAAAAGCAGCTGACGAGGAGATTTGTCGAGAGCGTCCATGTGGCAGAGCTGATGTAACTCATTAAACTGAACATATATGATGTCATCACCACGGAAGTAATCATGGTCTCTAATTCTGACGCAAATGTAGTCATCAGCTTTTCTGCCACACGCCGTAAGGTACCACTGATTTAGCAAGTGCATCTGTGTACCAAGATCCCTCAGGGCCGCTGGGTTGTATAGACTTTGGCCATATACATATGCCCTCTTCCATTTATCAACTTCTGGAGCACTTTTGATGCCTGCTTCTCCGAGTATGTTTTCCACATTCAAACCAGTTTTCCTCGAAAAAATGCGAGCAGTTGCGCAGGATCAACGTCTCCATATGCTCGTTGTATGATTTCCATGTTTGTACCGTATTCATTATCAACAACTAGATCTGGCACTGATTGCTTCTCTTGTTCCCCGAGCTGTGGGACACCCTTTCCTGCTCTCTTCTTTGCCTTCTTGGCCTCCTCAAGTGATTTGCTAAGTGTGCGATCATAGTCTGATTTGGCGAAGCCTTACGGGCAGCACGTACCTTTTTTTGGTGAGCGTCCACAGTTTGCCTTAGTTTTCAGGACGAACAAAAAGGTACGGCTTCTCCGGGTTTCGCTTTGCTCGACCACTAGCAATGGCAGCTTCGAAGAACTTGTTACAGTCTTTTTGCACTGCAGCGTCAGTCTCCTCCTCGGTCATGTCATATGCAAGTTTTGTCATCTTGGGAGCTGATTTTCTCACAGGTGCTTTCTTCTTCGGAGGGTGGTGGGGCTGACGCCTTTGTTTGTGTGACAGGCCTCTTCTTTGTTGGCGGTGGCGGTGTTGGAACCCGCCGTGGAGATGGGGCAGGTGGCGGTGTCGGAGCCCGCTTTGGAGGAGATGGTTGGGTCGGTGGCGGTGTTGGATCTCGTCGTGGAGGAGATGGGGCCGGTGGCGGCGTTGGATCACGCCGTGGGGGAGATGGGGCCGGTGGCGGTGTTGGATCCCGTCGTGGAGGAGATGGGGCCGGTGGCGGTGATGGATCCCGTCGTATTTGATCTTGATCATCATCGTCCGCAACACTGTGATCATGTGGTGAATGTAGAATTGGACTTAGGTTGGGGGATGTCCTGCTGCGAAAACAACATGGTATGAGTATCCATTTATACTATTAGCTCACCAATACTATTAAGTTTCATTCACTAATTTCATACACACCTAGGGATAGGTTGTTGAGGAGGAGGAGGTGATACGCCAGGAATTATGATATAGCGCTTGCGCCAACATATGAATGTCTTCTCCGCTTCTCCTAATGTATTCTCGCCATCACCTCCTTTAATGTCAAGTTCGACATTCTCGTAACCTTTTACCACCCTGTCCACCGAGACGCTAGCATATCCAGGAGGTATTATTGCTCCATGACTTCTTGGTGTCTTCGTAGGATCGATAGGAGATACAACACCTATAGCCACCATGACTGTGGTATTCCCCTGTGGAATGTGCAGTTCACATGTCGTGAGAGGCTCGGTGATGTCGTCCACAGGAAAGCGCAGTGCTGCGTCTGGACCTCTGTGGAAGCGCAACTGCTTTTCATTTGCTCAGGGGGGCTGATATTGACTCCCGGCTCTGATGCAGATTGCCTTTGCATTGCTAACTGCACTTGCCTTTTTATTTCCTCGTTCATTCTGCCTTCAAGTGCTTTTTA
>VDCT01000741.1:0-103960 GCA_009763385.1 Coix lacryma-jobi var. lacryma-jobi | reverse complement strand
AGCACACGAATGCGGGTGAAGGTATTAATTGTGTGGGAGTAATACTTTTATGATGGGTGCATATACTACTTACGTGTATACTGGGTGTGCACCTAAGTTAGTATTAGATTTACTTTCAGCAATGCATGATATTCATACTGTGGGCTGGGCTGAAATGAGATTTTCTGCAGGTATGCTACCTCGAATGCGTATGCATAGTTGACGACTAGCTATATCGAGAGTGCGTGTTATGCCACCGACCTAGAACGTGATTGCTACCTCAGGTTGGCAATTTGTGAGGACGTATAGGACGAGCATACATCTTTTGTGCATTGCTCATGAACATGCTTCTCTCACCTTTATTCTAATAATAAACTTGTTGTCAGAATGTGCATAATGTAATAATAAAACTTGATGGTTGTTTATGCATCAAAATGCTTCCCCACCTTTGTTCCTGTAATGATGAAAACTTATTGTGAACTAGTGCTTCTATGTGATGTGCTAGATTGCATGTAAAAGTTAGAGATAAATTTCCTGTTTGATGAGGTATGTTGCCTTGAGTTAGATGTAATATGGTCTTGCTTATGATGTTTGGTAGTGTGCAAGGTTTTATATGAGTGTTTCCATATCGTCTAGATAAGTGATTGCTTGTTTAGACTAGAAGTAAATACATGTATGATGTTGTTTAGATAACCCTGCTAGCTCATCACGTTCGTGTGTGTGGTCTTGCTCATCATGACCGCGTGTTGTCTTGCTTTGCTTCATGTTTGCTAGAAGAGCAGGTAGACAATAAAGTTCTAATGGTTAGCAGTTTTCCCCTATGTCGAAATGTCTTGTAGTAACTAAATGGCTTGTGCAATGTTATCCTGCTTATGTGGCAAAACTATGCTAAGCTTGTAGATTCAATGTTGAGCTAGGAAACTCCCTTTTTGGGTGAAGCCAACTGAATTAGTTTTGTTTCGAAATGCTCCACCTAAAGAAACATTAAAACCTGCTGCTTGAGCTTGTTTTGTATGCAGTTTTGTTTGGGTATGCTAAGGGCTTCCTAAACATGTAATTCTAGTTTTGTTAGCTTTAACATGCTTTAGCAAGGAAAGTTACTAAGGCCTGTTGTTTAGTTGCTTTTTCATGTTATTATCATGTTATCATGTTTCCTGCCTATTTTCTTGCAATCATGAGAACTAGAGTTATATGAATTAAAAGTCTATAAAACCAATTTTCATACCTCACTAGTATCATGTTGCTGCAAGGAAAATGTGAAATTTGTTGCTTGGCAACCTTAAATAACATAAACTTGTTTAAGTTGTTGTAGGCATGTTGGTTGCTAAGAATTATGTAGGCTGTTTTACTTGTTCAAACATGCTGAAATGCTAGTAATAGCCTACTAAATGCATTAGAGAGCTGTCATAATCTTCCTAGAATTCTCTAGGAGAAGATTGAAACAGCTCTATGTCTCACCTTGTTAAAGTAGGTAAATTAATAAGTGCATGTAAGAAAAATTAATTTTGCTTAATCATAAACTGTCTAACATGTTTAAGATGTATACAAACTTTTTTCATACATGGTTATGCCTAGAATTATGTTTTTATGTGCACCATGCCTTGTAATTTCTCTCTAATCTAGCCTTAATTTATATTAGCTTATATGCTTGTTAGAATTAAATGCTTGCAACTAAATTAAGTGGCTGCAATTTAGCTTTTCTAACATATTTAGAATATCTTAAACTGTTGATTATGCTTGATTATACCAAAAAAAATCAAATTGTTGCATGCTGCTTGTTAGTTGTTGTTCCCTAGTGTCTGTTTATTCCTTATTGGAATATAGACTATGCATGAGCTTGTTACTTGATTGATAGCTTCATATGCTAGATAAGTGAGTTAACTTAAGTTGCAAACTGTTATAGTTAACAAACAAGTATGCCTTAGTTTGCTTGGTATATTTGCTTCCAGATAAAAGAGTTATGCTCCAATCTATAGTAAACAGGAAATAAAATAATGACAAAATCTGTTCACCATGTTCTGCATGTCTATGTTTGCTTGAGCGCCATAGATAGATGCTTGTCGGGTTTGAACTTGGTAATTAGTGTTGGTTGTTTCAACTGATTGTTGTGTGATTCAAATGCTTGTTAAGGCTGTGTGTAGATGTGCTGTTATCTAAGGGATGTCTTGGTTAACCAACCTTTGTCCTCGGTGAGTACATGAGTGGTTTGTTGAGCCCTTGTTTCCCAGGCCCTCTTGACCTTCCGAGATGCCTTTAGTTGAACCTTTGTTGCTTAAAATCCTATGTTTGTGTGCCTAGTTTGGTGGTTTAGAATGCTTGTGCCAAAAACCTGTACCTATGCCTGTCCATGCCTTTTTGTTGGACAGTTGGCCCTGGCTAACCTTCCAAAAATCCTAGATTCCCAAACCGTGGTATATCTATGCTTGTTGTGTAGCCATGCCTCTAACCAACCTGTAGATCCAAGTTTGGCCTTAGGGTGTTGCCAAGGCCATAGATGTTTGGTACCTTTGTTGTGAAGGCCCTTGTTTGTTTGATCAGCCAAGTTTAGTTCCTGTTAACCTTAGCCTTTAACCATAGTTTGTCTTGCCCAGTTGCGGAGACCTTGTCAAAACCATGTATCCCCTCGGTTGCTCTTTTGTTGCTGCTTGGCCAAATCAAGTTCCTGAAATCTTTCGTCTTGTCATGACCCTGATGTGCACCGGACGAATTCTTGTTGTTTTGTGCCATGTTCCGTGCTTGAATCACCTCCTTGTTGATTTCTGAACCTTGTGATCATCCTTGTCTTGCTAGCTTATGCCTTGCATGTGATGCCTATCCATGCAAGATTTATCTGCATCATGTGGGATTCCTCACTGGTAGTGGATTCGGTAATAGTGTCTTGGTTAAGAACTAATGGTGCCGCGACGAAACCGAGAGCCTCTTGTGGCGGCCGACACAAGTTTGTGCTGCTCGGCACGCGCTGGTACCGTGGGTTATAATCAATATCTATTATGGAACTACACCAATGTGTTATCTTTCATGAAGCTTCTCCTTGATTATCTCCCATATTCCTTCAGAAAATCCTTATGTCGGCTCGGATAAGGCAGAGTTTCTTTCTGAAAATGGCAAGAAGGATGTCCTTTTAAGAATCGGTCAAAGATGAAAGCAGTAGCAGACTGTAAGAGGTGGTAGACAAAGGACTATGTTGGATCAACAACAAACAAAATGAGTATCATGTATGGTTATAGTGAAGTAAGGTGGCACTGAATTCTTCAAAGTGGGCAAGTATCATGAAGGATGAATAACAGAAACAGTGGTTATTGAACCAGATCCCTGAGGTCCAGAAGTTTGTTGCCTGAACTTGATACATTTATCTGCATGGTGATCTTGTAGTCAACCCAACCTTTCCAGATATGTCTGATTCTCTACTGACTTTGGTGGTGATCATGTGCATTAATATCTGACAGTGCTTGCAGTAAAAAGCTAAAATCTTGAAGCTTTAGTGGTGAGAGACAACTGATTAGTTTCTGCCAGTGAAAAGCTAATCCCCAGTTCAGAAATGACTCTATGGTAGCTATGAAGGCTATGTCTCACAAGACAATGCTATGTCAGAAGTCTGTAAATCCATTAATATTGTTTGTCGCACTCGTACATCCAAGTCTCTGACATGTTCCAACCAACTCTATCTGGAGAAATTTTAATGGTAATACATTTGAGTAATATGGAAGGAATTATTCCAGATTATTTTGGATGAAGCTAGAAAAGGATTTTCAGAATCAATCCCTTATTCTTGAGCAGTTAAGGCGTTGTACCAAAAATCAACTCTTAGAAGTGCAGATTGATGGCAATTGAAGTGTCAACGATAGATTTCAGATTGTGTTCCTGCAGTGCTGAGTAAATTTAAAAAAGATCACTCTATGACCAAAGTAGTTCAGCAATCCAGTTCCACTAAGTTGCAACTACGCCATGAAGAAGAATGATATTGATCTGCTTGGTAATACAAAGATTCAGTAACCTGGTATTTCTGGCCGAGAGGTTGCATCCAATTTAACCTGAGTGACTGTCCCAGCTTAAGGAATAAGAATTTCTGTACAGAAGGATCAGTGAAAATGTGGAATTGGTGGAGTCAGCTATTACATTCACTGCTCTCTTATCAGATTCAGATAATACAGTGTTATCATCAGAGAAAGAGAATTGCACACATAGAACCTTATGAAGCTTTCCATCGATTGCTATCTGAAGGAACAGACATTCACAGTAGTATAAGCAGTGGTTGTCGTCAGTCAGTTCCTGACCGTCTCGAGGATGTGTATTTGTGCGATAATCTCTATCGGATGAAGATCCAATATTGTAGTAATCTGATCATGGATTCCTCACGAAGGAATAAGGTAGTATTGGTTCCCGTTAATCTGACAGTGACGTCTTGAGTGCACCTCAATGCTCTATAGGAAATCAGTGAAGAAAATTTCCTCAGATAAGAGTAAATAGAAAATGGCACGAAAGATCGGGAAGTTGTTCTGTTTGTAGCAGTTTCTGTTCTGTTGAGAAGTCAGTATCTTGAGCTGTCAATAGCATGTGATTAAGGATGGGTGCTATGCTTCTCTTCCCTTGAAAAGTCTTTCGTCCGGAATCTCGGGACGAGATTCTTTTAAGGGGGGAGGGCTGTAACACCCCAGGTGTTCGCCATCAGTTGAGCGGTCAGTTCAGCACGGACTTGGTATATCAAGCAACGATGAAGAACTAAATTCAAGGATAGTTAGTGATGACTGAAGCGTCAGGATCAATCTCAGAGGCAGAACCTCCGTTTGAATTATTCGGGAAATAATAATGGAGCCAGTTAATAATGATCGCCAATTTTGAATATTGAAGATTAATGCTAAACAAGGATTTTTCATGTGTCCCATCTCAGTTCCTGTCTATAGTAACTGGTGAAAAAGTTTCGTGAAGTTTGGAATCAAAAAGTCACATGAAATGACGAGTCGCAGCTTTGACAGTGCTGTGACTGATTAACGGAAGAAAGTCATTCGGGTCCAACCAAGTTTTGCAGTTATTCCCGATCAACTATATATGAACTCACAGTCAAAAGTTATGAAAGTTCCGTGTTGAGCAGACGACCAGAAAATGTTCCGACTGACGAGAGACCCTAATTCGGATTGTACCGGGTAACTACTTTGACCGGCGTTGAACGGTATTTTTGGATGCTCGCATGTCGACGCGCCTTAAACAAAAGTTGTAGTACAGTTCGAGAGGAACAAATTTCGTTTTATAGCCGAGACCTGGATCGGTGCCAAAAATGGTGAAAACGAGCTCGCAAGATAGAGTACAACGCAGTTTTCAGGTTCCGGAAATTGGTTAAGTCTGTACTGCAAAACTGGAATTTCGGTCGCCGCGAAGCTGCCGTCGACGATCGTTACCGGGCAAACCGTTGAGAATCTGACCAAGTGCCTTTAATGAAAGTTGAAGTACTCGGCGAGACGACGACAACAAAATAGTTTCGTCGAAATCGGAGTCCGTTTGAGCAGTGTTCGCAATTTTAGAACTTGACTGAAAGTTTCCGAACTTGCCAATTTGGAAAAAAAAAGAATTGCCGTGAATAAAAGGCCGAGCCCGTGCCTCCCCTGCGGTCTCCTCTCCTCCCCTTTCCCTCACGCAAAAAAAAAAAAGAAGAGAAACCGCAACACCTCTCCTCCATCGGTCTCCCTCCATGGCGATTCGCGAGCAGCAGCCATGGCCACCTCCTCCGAGCTCCTCCTCCCATGGCCGCCTGCTCCTCATCCCCAGGGCGAGAGCAGCTGCTGGCGCCTCCCCTGTCTTCCTCTTTCATTCCCCTCTCCATCCGTGTCTCTGCGGCCTTCCTGCAGACCGCGCAGGAGCGCGCCTCCCTGGCCGCGCGCTCTGGCCAGGAGGCCGCGCAGCAGCGGCAGCAGGGCGCTGCCTGCAGCTGCTGCCCCCGTCCGCCACCATGGCCAACCAAGCTCCAAACCCTAGCAGCCCGGCCATCTCCCCTCCGGAAGCCGGTCTTCCCCATCGTCTTCTCGTCGTTCTCCCGTGAATCAATGGTGAAAGGGTAGAAAGAAATCGACGCTGAAACTCTTTGTGGTCTTTTTGTTATATGTAATGACTCATTAGATTTACTAATTGCTCCTTAATTGATTTGTGCAGATCCGAGGGTCCCCAGTGCAAATGTGTTTATTATCCACGTTTTTGTTTATTTGGCAAATCTGATTGAAACTTGTAAATTGCATAGTAAATTGTGTGTTTGTTCAAAAATTGCAAGTGAGCACTTTTTGGAATCCCTGTGAAAATCTCTGTCCAGTGAATGCATAAAGTGATGTGTGTTAGTGGAAGTTGCTGCTGTGATGAGTGATTTATGTTAAATAGGTTTAAATAGGAAGAAAATCATATCTACTGTTATGTTGCTTGAAATGCTGTGAAATTTTATGGTAGACTCCTCTGGTCATGTGTGTACTGTGATAAAAATTTCAGATTTATTGGTGCATGTATGAATTAGTTATGCATTTATCTTGCTTTCAGCTCATTAAATGGATTAAAATGAATTGTGGTAAATGTTTTCATGTAAAAATAGAAAGATGGTTCCACTGCCTTCCTATGATGTTGTAGTAGCTTAGATAATTTTATTATGGTCAGTTGTTATGCAAAGCATAGAGTTTTAGAATTATCATCTTTCTATGTTTCATTTCGGCATGTTCTGGATAGATTATAGGGATTAAATAGTTACCCCTTGTAAATGATGTTTTCTGTAAAATTTGTCTATAGCAAAGTCGTAGATAACTTGCATATCTAGTTTGTGTTAAAGTTTCATGATTTTTGGTGAAATAGATTAGGAGTTATGGCTGTTCAAAGTTCAGTTCAGAAATAGGTGCTCTCTGGAATCACTGGACCAGATTTGAGGAATGTATTAGTTTGACCATGTTAACTTGCAAATCATGCTGAGGTGTTTAAATATAATTTGTAGGAGATTTCATAAGCTTTCCAGAATGTCTTTTTGTGTGTTATTTGGAGTTGTGTAGCTCTAGTTATGATTTAATTACCTAGCTGCTATATGTATGTCCAGTTTTGCTGAAATGGCTGCATGTATAGTTTCTGTGGTGGTAATTAGTTCGTGATGATAATCATGTTTTCTGTAGATGTGGTCTATACAAAAGTTGTAGATAACATCTTAATATAGCTTGTCACCAAATTGCATGGCCATAGGCTTAATAGTTTAAGAGATATGGCTGTTGTAAGATTGCTGTCAAGTTTTTCCTACATTCTGTCCAGATCTGAATGTTTGGATTGTTTCACCTAGTAACTTGTGATTTATGCTTAGGTGCTTATAAAAGAGTTGTAGTGCTTTCATAAGCTTTCTAAATTGTCTTAGCTCATGTTCATTGGAGTTATATAACTTGAGTTATGACTGTTTTAATATGGATGGATAAATCTGTCCAAGTCTGGACAGAGATGCCTATTTATGTTAATTAGACCTTGTTAACTTATGAATCATCTTAAGATGATTATAGATGATTTGTAGACAACTTAATAACCTTTCTAAAAAGTCTAGGGGCAAGTTCCAGGTATTATAGATCTTTAGTTATGGTTGTCCTAATTTACTGTGGTTGATGTGTGGCTAGTTCTGTCAAGTGTGGACAGAGCTGCGCTAATCATATTGTTTGACCTTGTTAATGGTTGATTCACCTTGAGCTATAATAAGAAAGACTTAGATAATCTTGTAAGCTTTCTAGAATGTCTAATTTCATGCTCATGTGATGTTGTATCTTGAGTTATGCTTCTCTGAAGCTCTGTCTGTCCTGCTGTCCAACAGCTGGACAGAGCTGCATGTTATCTGTTTTTGAGTTAGATAACCTCTGAATTAGCTCTTGAGGTAAATAACAAAGTTGTAGACAATTTCGTTAGCTTTCAATAAAGTCTTAGTTTGCCTGTTTGGATATTTGTAGCTTGAGTTATGTTTAAATTAGTGGACTGTGTCTGCTGTCCAGATTTGTAATGTGCTTTGGTACGAAGTAATTAAGTTAAGTTATCCCGATTGCTTATATAAAAACTATGATGGATGCTTGTTATTAGTTCTTGTGCTCAGTGCTTGCTAGTAGTTACTTGTGCTATGTGATCAATGTATTACTTCATGAGCATTCATACATATGCATTGTGCATCGCATATCTAGGTTCGCTAGATGGAAGAACGTCAAGTGACGGACGTGATGATGAGACTCAACACGAAGATGGTGTTGGGTGGCCATCCTGAAGAAGGTGTTGGCGAACTCCGCAAGTTCCTGGAGCAGCGATGATCCCGAAGTGGTGCCATCTAACACTAGCTTAAGTGTTGTTTCCCAGGCAAGCCCCGAGCATTTTAAGTCTCTACCCTTCTTTATAAATGCAATCGAGTCAAATAATGATTGTTGCATTAAGTTATAGGAGTTGAATGATACCGTTGATAAATGCATTACTTACTTATCCTTGTCCACCAGCAATTATTATCTTGATATCCCTGTTAGGTCTAGGCTCGATTATATGCTTAGCCTGCTTAGACCGGTAAAAGTCGGGTGATTTCTGTCTCCCGCATATAGGTGGATACTGATCATGACTAGCCTGGTGCTATCATGGAAATAACCATGTGATAATTAATCTGAGACCGGGCGGGATGTAGGAGCAAGCAGGACATGGGTTCTGTGTGCTAGTCGTATCCGTCTGTGTCGATTAGGACCCGACGAAGGCAACCTCAGTCATTTTGACGCGTCAATCACTTAACGGAGTAGGGCGGAGTACCTCCCGTGAAGCCGAGTAAGGTGTTTCCGAAGCCGGTGACGGAGACGTTGACGCCTAACCAACCCAGGGCCTTACATGTACCGTGGGCAACTATTCTGATCGACCTGGCATGTCCGAGTGGCAGGCAGGGCCTGATCGAACCTGGCATGACCGTGGGCAGTTAATAGCTTGAGCGACCTGGCATTGAGATAACCCCTCGGTGTAAAGGGTCCATGGCCGTCCCGCGATTTAGGTTCTCGAACCTCCTGAATTGGTTGCCAACGGCCACCTGGCCAGGGGTTGACGGGCGAGTGTGGCGACATTTTATCCCCAGCTGTAGAATCGATTATCAATCGCCATCGCTCTGGTTAGTGAGTAACTTGATGAGCATGTGTTACCGTAGTAAACTTATGGAACTAAAGATGGTTATGGTACTGAATCTGAAAGGCTATTGATGAAATAGTCACTCTTGCTTGAGTAATTAGCCAAGTGAGTGCTCTAGATCAGGTGCAAAATCTAGTAATCAGGTTAATTACATAAAATTGACTGCTAATACTCTAATGATGATCTATTTAATAATGAAAAGCTTTATGCAAAAAGGTAAGTATAGCAACCCCAGATATAGCCTTGAATACTCCTTGGTGTCACTTTATTTCTGGTTTATGACGGGTAAGTCCTAGCTTAGTACATTCGAGTACTCAGGGTTTATCCCACCTTGTTGCAGGTGAAGGTTAGGCCTGCCGAAAAGGTGATGGCCAGTGCCGGTGGGCTCGGCAGTTCCGTACTTCTTCTCCTTATGCTGTTGTTGGAGGATGTCACTCAAGCTAGCAAAGTATTTCAACTATGTTATGGTATTTATTTCAAAGCTATGTTGTTCTTCTAAATTAAGGGAACTCAACTTGTATTATTATTTGTGAACTCTATTGTAATATTATTTCCGCTGCAAGCTCCGTGGACATGATTTGTATTTGCTTGACCATGCGATCTTGGCTGAATGTTGAAATGTTTGAAATCCTTCGAGATTTCCGGACTACCGGGTTTATATGGGCTCAAGTGTGCTAATTCAGCTGCTTCGGCGGAGGTTTTCGCACTTGTGCTCTTATAAATTGGTCAGCTTTCATAGGACCTGTGGGTATCGGAGCAAGGTTAAGCATAATACTGTCATGTGCATGGTTTTAAAACCAAAGTTTTGTTTTGCTAAGCCTATTTTATCTAAAAGCTTTAGCTAGTAGGCAAGTTTGTCAAAACCTAATTTGTAAACTATGTGCTAGCGACAACCTCTAGGTATGCCTACTACTGGACTTTTAGGTGGCTATTTAAGTACTAACTTGGGGGTCATGCATCATGTTAATTTCTGTTGTTTTCTGTCGTCCATACGGCAAGGGTGAAATTGTATGGGTGCTATTCTTCGGAATAGTAATGTATGGATCAATTGCCTCTACGCTAAGGTAAGTGTGAGTTGTGAGAGCATGACCCAAACAACCGTTTTGTTAGGGAAGAGCTTAGTTTGGCACTGGAACCTGTACTCGTAAGCACACGAATGCGGGTGAAGGTATTTAATGTGGGAGTAATACTTTTATGATGGGTGCATATACTACTTACGTGTATACTGGGTGTGCACCTAAGTTAGTATTAGATTTACTTTCAGCAATGCATGATATCATACTGTGGGCTGGGCTGAAATGAGATTTTCTGCAGGTATGCTAACCTCGAATGCGTATGCATAGTTGACGACTAGCTATATCGAGAGTGCGTGTTATGCCACCGACCTAGAACGTGATTGCTACCTCAGGTTGGCAATTTGTGAGGACGTATAGGACGAGCATACATCTTTTGTGCATTGCTCATGAACATGCTTCTCTCACCTTTATTCTAATAATAAACAACTTGTTGTCAGAATGTGCATAATGTAATAATAAAACTTGATGGTTGTTTATGCATCAAAATGCTTCCCCACCTTTGTTCCTGTAATGATGAAAACTTATTGTGAACTAGTGCTTCTATGTGATGTGCTAGATGCATGTAAAAGTTAGAGATAAATTTCCTGTTGATGAGGTATGTTGCCTTGAGTTAGATGTAATATGGTCTTGCTTATGATGTTTGGTAGTGTGCAAGGTTTTATATGAGTGTTTCCATATCGTCTAGATAATGATTGCTTGTGTAGACTAGAAGTAAATTACCTGTATGTATGTTGTTTAGATAACCCTGCTAGCTCATCACGTTCGTGTGTGTGGTCTTGCTCATCATGACCCGCGTGTTGTCTTGCTTTGCTTCATTTGCGCTAGAAGAGCAGGTAGACAATAAAGTTCTAAGGTTAGCAGTTTTCCCCTATGTCGAAATGTCTTGTAGTAACTAAATGGCTTGTGCAATGTTATCCTGCTTATGTGGCAAAACTATGCTAAGCTTGTAGATTCAATGTTGAGCTAGGAAACTCCCTTTTGGGTGAAGCCAACTGAATTAGTTTTGTTTCGAAATGCTCCACCTAAAGAAACATTAAAACCTGCTGCTTGAGCTTGTTTTGTATGCAGTTTTGTTTGGGTATGCTAAGGGCTTCCTAAACATGTAATTCTAGTTTTGTTAGCTTTAACATGCTTTAGCAAGGAAAGTTACTAGGCCTGTTGTTTAGTTGCTTTTTCATGTTATATCATGTTATCATGTTTCCTGCCTATTTTCTTGCAATCATGAGAACTAGAGTTATATGAATTAAAAGTCTATAAAACCAATTTTCATACCTCACTAGTATCATGTTGCTGCAAGGAAAATGTGAAATTTGTTGCTTGGCAACCTTAATAACATAAACTTGTTTAAGTTGTTGTAGGCATGTTGGTTGCTAAGAATTATGTAGGCTGTTTTACTTGTTCAAACATGCTGAAATGCTAGTAATAGCCTACTAAATGCATTAGAGAGCTGTCATAATCTTCCTAGAATTCTCTAGGAGAAGATTGAAACAGCTCTATGTCTCACCTTGTTAAAGTAGGTAAATTAATAAGTGCATGTAAGAAAAATTAATTTTTGCTTAATCATAAACTGTCTAACATGTTTAAGATGTATACAAACTGTTTTTCATACATGGTTATGCCTAGAATTATGTTTTTATGTGCACCATGCCTTGTAATTTCTCTCTAATCTAGCCTTAATTTATATTAGCTTATATGCTTGTTAGAATTAAATGCTTGCAACTAAATTAAGTGGCTGCAATTTAGCTTTTCTAACATATTTAGAATATCTTAAACTGTTGATTATGCTTGATTATACCAAAAAAAAATCAAATTGTTGCATGCTGCTTGTTAGTTGTTGTTCCCTAGTGTCTGTTTATTCCTTATTGGAATATAGACTATGCATGAGCTTGTTACTTGATTGATAGCTTCATATGCTAGATAAGTGAGTTAACTTAAGTTGCAAACTGTTATAGTTAACAAACAAGTATGCCTTAGTTTGCTTGGTATATTTGCTTCCAGATAAAGAGTTATGCTCCAATCTAGTAAACAGGAAAAAAATAATGACAAAATCTGTTCACCATGTTCTGCATGTCTATGTTTGCTTGAGCGCCATAGATAGATGCTTGTCGGTTTGAACTTGGTAATTAGTGTTGGTTGTTTCAACTGATTGTTGTGTGATTCAAATGCTTGTTAAGGCTGTGTGTAGATGTGCTGTTATCTAAGGGATGTCTTGGTTAACCAACCTTTGTCCTCGGTGAGTACATGAGTGGTTTGTTGAGCCCTTGTTTCCCAGGCCCTCTTGACCTTCCGAGATGCCTTTAGTTGAACCTTTGTTGCTTAAAATCCTATGTTTGTGTGCCTAGTTTTGGTGGTTTAGAATGCTTGTGCCAAAAACCTGTACCTATGCCTGTCCATGCCTTTTTGTTGGACCAGTTGGCCCTGGCTAACCTTCCAAAAATCCTAGATTCCCAAACCGTGGTATATCTATGCTTGTTGTGTAGCCATGCCTCTAACCAACCTGTAGATCCAAGTTTGGCCTTAGGGTGTTGCCAAGGCCATAGATGTTTGGTACCCTTTGTTGTGAAGGCCCTTGTTTGTTTGATCAGCCAAGTTTAGTTCCTGTTAACCTTAGCCTTTAACCATAGTTTTGTCTTGCCCAGTTGCGGAGACCTTGTCCAAACCCATGTATCCCCTCGTTGCTCTTTTGTTGCTGCTTGGCCAAATCAAGTTCCTGAAATCTTTCGTCTTGTCATGACCCTGATGTGCACCGGACGAATTCTTGTTGTTTTGTGCCATGTTCCGTTCTTGAATCACCTCCTTGTTGATTTCTGACCTTGTGATCATCCTTGTCTTGCTAGCTTATGCCTTGCATGTGATGCCTATCCATGCAAGATTTATCTGCATCATGTGGGATTCCTCACTGGTAGTGGATTCGGTAATAGTGTCTTGGTTAAGAACTAATGGTGCCGCGACGAAACCGAGAGCCTCTTGTGGCGGCCGACACAAGTTTGTGCTGCTCGGCACGCGCTGGTACCGTGGGTTATAATCAATATCTATTATGGAACTACACCAATGTGTTATCTTTCATGAAGCTTCTCCTTGATTATCTCCCATATTCCTTCAGAAAATCCTTATGTCGGCTCGGATAAGGCAGAGTTTCTTTCTGAAAATGGCAAGAAGGATGTCCTTTTAAGAATCGGTCAAAGATGAAAGCAGTAGCAGACTGTAAGAGGTGGTAGACAAAGGACTATGTTGGATCAACAACAACAAAATGAGTATCATGTATGGTTATAGTGAAGTAAGGTGGCACTGAATTCTTCAAAGTGGGCAAGTATCAGCTGAAGGATGAATAACAGAAACAGTGTGTTATTGAACCAGATCCCTGAGGTCCAGAAGTTTGTTGCCTGAACTTGATACATTTATCTGCATGGTGATCTTGTAGTCACCCAACCTTTCCAGATATGTCTGATTCTCTACTGACTTTGGTGGTGATCATGTGCATTAATATCTGACAGTGCTTGCAGTAAAAGCTAAAATCTTGAAGCTTTTAGTGTTGAGACAACTGATTAGTTTCTGCCAGTGAAAAGCTAATCCCCAGTTCAGAAATGACTCTATGGTAGCTATGAAGGCTATGTCTCACAAGACAATGCTATGTCAGAGTCTGTAAATCCATTAATATTGTTTGTCGCACTCGTACATCCAAGTCTCTGACATGTTCCAACCAACTCTATCTGGAAGAAATTTTAATGGTAATACATTTGAGTAATATGGAAGGAATTATTCCAGATTATTTTGGATGAAGCTAGAAAAGGATTTTCAGAATCAATCCCTTATTCTTGAGCAGTTAAGGCGTTGTACCAAAAATCAACTCTTAGAAGTGCAGATTGATGGCAATTGAAGTGTCAAACGATAGATTTCAGATTGTGTTCCTGCAGTGCTGAGTAAATTTAAAAAAGATCACTCTATGACCAAAGTAGTTCAGCAATCCAGTTCCACTAAGTTGCAACTACGCCATGAAGAAGAATGATATTGATCTGCTTGGTAATACAAAGATTCAGTAACCTGGTATTTCTGGCCGAGAGGTTGCATCCAATTTAACCTGAGTGACTGTCCCAGCTTAAGGAATAAGAATTTCTGTACAGAAGGATCAGTGAAAATGTGGAATTGGTGGAGTCAGCTATTACATTCACTGCTCTCTTATCAGATTCAGATAATACAGTGTTATCATCAGAGAAAGAGAATTGCACACATAGAACCTTATGAAGCTTTCCATCGATTGCTATCTGAAGGAACAGACATTCACAGTAGTATAAGCAGTGGTTGTCGTCAGTCAGTTCCTGACCGTCTCGAGGATGTGTATTTGTGCGATAATCTCTATCGGATGAAGATCCAATATTGTAGTAATCTGATCATGGATTCCTCACGAAGGAATAAGGTAGTATTGGTTTCCCGTTAATCTGACAGTGACGTCTTGAGTGCACCTCAATGCTCTATAGGAAATCAGTGAAGAAAATTTCCTCAGATAAGAGTAAATAGAAAATGGCACGAAAGATCGGGAAGTTGTTCTGTTTGTAGCAGTTTCTGTTCTGTTGAGAAGTCAGTATCTTGAGCTGTCAATAGCATGTGATTAAGGATGGGTGCTATGCTTCTCTTCCCTTGAAAAGTCTTTCGTCCGGAATCTCGGGACGAGATTCTTTTAAGGGGGGAGGGCTGTAACACCCCAGGTGTTCGCCATCAGTTGCGGTCAGTTCAGCACGGACTTGGTATATCAAGCAACGATGAAGAACTAAATTCAGGATAGTTAGTGATGACTGAAGCGCGTCAGGATCAATCTCAGAGGCAGAACCTCCGTTTGAATTATTCGGGAAATAATTAATGGAGCCAGTTAATAATGATCGCCAATTTTTGAATATTGAAGATTAATGCTAAACAAGGATTTTTCATGTGTCCCATCTCAGTTCCTGTCTATAGTAACTGGTGAAAAAGTTTCGTGAAGTTTGGAATCAAAAAGTCACATGAAATGACGAGTCGCAGCTTTGACAGTGCTGACTGATTAACGGAAGAAAGTCATTCGGGTCCAACCAAGTTTTGCAGTTATTCCCGATCAACTATATATGAACTCACAGTCAAAAGTTATGAAAGTTCCGTGTTGAGCAGACGACCAGAAAATGTTCCGACTGACGAGAGACCCTAATTCGGATTGTACCGGGTAACTACTTTGACCGGCGTTGAACGGTATTTTTGGATGCTCGCATGTCGACGCGCCTTAAACAAAAGTTGTAGTACAGTTCGAGAGGAACAAATTTCGTTTTATAGCCGAGACCTGGATCGGTGCCAAAAATGGTGAAAACGAGCTCGCAAGATAGAGTACAACGCAGTTTTCAGGTTCCGGAAATTGTTACTGCAAAACTGGAATTTCGGTCGCCGCGAAGCTGCCGTCGACGATCGTTACCGGGCAAACCGTTGAGAATCTGACCAAGTGCCTTTAATGAAAGTTGAAGTACTCGGCGAGACGACGACAACAAAATTAGTTTCGTCGAAATCGGAGTCCGTTTGAGCAGTGTTCGCAATTTTAGAACTTGACTGAAAGTTTCCGAACTTGCCAATTTGGAAAAAAAAAAGAATTGCCGTGAAATAAAAGGCCGAGCCCGTGCCTCCCCTGCGGTCTCCTCTCCTCCCCTTTCCCATTCACGCAAAAAAAAAAAGAAGAGAAGACCGCAACACCTCTCCTCCATCGGTCTCCCTCCATGGCGATTCGCGAGCAGCAGCCATGGCCACCTCCTCCGAGCTCCTCCTCCCATGGCCGCCTGCTCCTCATCCCCAGGGCGAGCAGCTGCTGGCGCCTCCCCTGTCTTCCTCTTTCATTCCCCTCTCCATCCGTGTCTCTGCGGCCTTCCTGCAGACCGCGCAGGAGCGCGCCTCCCTGGCCGCGCGCTCTGGCCAGGAGGCCGCGCAGCAGCGGCAGCAGGGCGCTGCCTGCAGCTGCTGCCCCCAGTCCGGCCACCATGGCCAACCAAGCTCCAACCCTAGCAGCCCCGGCCATCTCCCCTCCGGAAGCCGGTCTTCCCCATCGTCTCCGTCGTTCTCCCGTGAATCAATGGTGAAAGGGTAGAAATCGACGCTGAAACTCTTTGTTGGTCTTTTTTGTTAATATGTAATGACTCATTAGATTTACTAATTGCTCCTTAATTGATTTGTGCAGATCCGAGGGTCCCCAGTGCAAATGTGTTTATTATCCACGTTTTTGTTTATTTGGCAAATCTGATTGAAACTTGTAAATTGCATAGTAAATTGTGTGTTTGTTCAAAAATTGCAAGTGAGCACTTTTTGGAATCCCTGTGAAAATCTCTGTCCAGTGAATGCATAAAGTGATGTGTGTTAGTGGAAGTTGCTGCTGTGATGAGTGATTTATGTTAAATAGGTTTAAATAGGAAGAAAATCATATCTACTGTTATGTTGCTTGAAATGCTGTGAAATTTTTATGGTAGACTCCTCTGGTCATGTGTGTACTGTGATAAAAATTTCAGATTTATTGGTGCATGTATGAATTAGTTATGCATTTATCTTGCTTTCAGCTCATTAAATGGATTAAAATGAATTGTGGTAAATGTTTTCATGTAAAAATAGAAAAGATGGTTCCACTGCCTTCCTATGATGTTGTAGTAGCTTAGATAATTTTATTATGGTCAGTTGTTATGCAAAGCATAGAGTTTTAGAATTATCATCTTTCTATGTTTCATTTCGGCATGTTCTGGATAGATTATAGGGATTAAATAGTTACCCCTTGTAAATGATGTTTTCTGTAAAATTTGTCTATAGCAAAGTCGTAGATAACTTGCATATCTAGTTTGTGTTAAAGTTTCATGATTTTTGGTGAAATAGATTAGGAGTTATGGCTGTTCAAGTTCAGTTCAGAAATAGGTGCTCTCTGGAATCACTGGACCAGATTTGAGGAATGTATTAGTTTGACCATGTTAACTTGCAAATCATGCTGAGGTGTTTAAATATAATTTGTAGGAGATTTCATAAGCTTTCCAGAATGTCTTTTTGTGTGTTATTTGGAGTTGTGTAGCTCTAGTTATGATTTAATTACCTAGCTGCTATATGTATGTCCAGTTTTGCTGAAATGGCTGCATGTATAGTTTCTGTGGTGGTAATTAGTTCGTGATGATAATCATGTTTTCTGTAGATGTGGTCTATACAAAAGTTGTAGATAACATCTTAATATAGCTTGTCACCAAATGCATGGCCATAGGCTTAATAGTTTAAGAGATATGGCTGTTGTAAGATTGCTGTCAAGTTTTTCCTACATTCTGTCCAGATCTGAATGTTTGGATTGTTTCACCTAGTTAACTTGTGATTTATGCTTAGGTGCTTATAAAAGAGTTGTAGTGCTTTTCATAAGCTTTCTAAATTGTCTTAGCTCATGTTCATTGGAGTTATATAACTTGAGTTATGACTGTTTTAATATGGATGGATAAATCTGTCCAAGTCTGGACAGAGATGCCTATTTATGTTAATTAGACCTTGTTAACTTATGAATCATCTTAAGATGATTATAGATGATTTGTAGACAACTTAATAACCTTTCTAAAAAGTCTAGGGGCAAGTTCCCAGGTATTATAGATCTTTAGTTATGGTTGTCCTAATTTACTGTGGTTGATGTGTGGCTAGTTCTGTCCAAGTGTGGACAGAGCTGCGCTAATCATATTGTTTGACCTTGTTAATGGTTGATTCACCTTGAGCTAATAATAAGAAAGACTTAGATAATCTTGTAAGCTTTCTAGAATGTCTAATTTCATGCTCATGTGATGTTTGTATCTTGAGTTATGCTTCTCTGAAGCTCTGTCTGTCCTGCTGTCCAACAGCTGGACAGAGCTGCATTGTTATCTGTTTTGAGTTAGATAACTCTGAATTAGCTCTTGAGGTAAATAACAAAGTTGTAGACAATTTCGTTAGCTTTCCATAAAGTCTTAGTTTGCCCTGTTTGGATATTTGTAGCTTGAGTTATGTTTAAATTAGTGGACTGTTGTCTGCTGTCCAGATTTGTAATGTGCTTTGGTACGAAGTAATTAAGTTAAGTTATCCCGATTGCTTATATAAAACTATGATGGATGCTTGTTATTAGTTCTTGTGCTCAGTGCTTGCTAGTAGTTACTTGTGCTATGTGATCAATGTATTACTTCATGAGCATTCATACATATGCATTGTGCATCGCATATCTAGGTTCGCTAGATGGAAGAACGTCAAGTGACGGACGTGATGATGAGACTCAACACGAAGATGGTGTTGGGTGGCCATCCTGAAGAAGGTGTTGGCGAACTCCGCAAGTTCCTGGAGCAGCGATGATCCCGAAGTGGTGCCATCTAACACTAGCTTAAGTGTTGTTTCCCAGGCAAGCCCGGAGCATTTTAAGTCTCCTACCCTTCTTTTATAAATGCAATCGAGTCAATATAATGATTGTTGCATTAAGTTATAGGAGTTGAATGATACCGTTGATAAATGCATTACTTACTTATCCTTGTCCACCAGCAATTATTATCTTGATATCCCTGTTAGGTCTAGGCTCGATTATATGCTTAGCCCTGCTTAGACCGGTAAAAGTCGGGTGATTTCCTGTCTCCCGCATATAGGTGGATACTGATCATGACTAGCCTGGTGCTATCATGGAAATAACCATGTGATAATTAATCTGAGACCGGGCGGGATGTAGGAGCAGCAGGACATGGGTTCTGTGTGCTAGTAGTCTCCCGTCTGTGTCGATTAGGACCCGACGAAGGCACACCTCAGTCATTTTGAACGCGTCAATCACTTAACGGAGTAGGTCGGAGTACCTCCCGTGAAGCCGAGTAAGGTGTTTCGAGCCGGTGACGGAGACGTTGACGCCTAACACCCAGGGCCTTACATGTACCGTGGGCAACTATTCTGATCGACCTGGCATGGTCCGAGGGCAGGCAGGGCCTGATCGACCTGGCATGACCGTGGGCAGTTAATAGCTTGAGCGACCTGGCATTGAGATAACCCTCGGTGTAGAAGGGTCCATGGCCGTCCCGCGATTTAGGTTCTCGAACCTCCTGAATTGGTTGCCAACGGCCACCTGGCAGGGTGTGACGGGCGAGTGTGCGACATTTTATCCCCAGCTGGTAGGAATCGATTATAATCGCCATCGCTCCTGGTTAGTGAGTAACTTGACTGAGCATGTGTTACCGTAGTAACTTATGGAACTAAAGATGGTTATGGTACTGAATCTGAAAGGCTATTGATGAAATAGTCACTCTTGCTTGAGTAATTAGCCAAGTGATTGCTCTAGATCAGGTGCAAATCTAGTAATCAGGTTAATTACATAAAATTGACTGCTAATACTCTAATGATGATTATTTAATAATGAAAATGCTTTTATGCAAAAAGGTAAGTATAGCCACCCCAGATATAGCCTTGCATACTCCTTGGTGTCACTTTATTTCTGGTTTATGACGGGTAAGTCTAGCTGAGTACATTCGAGTACTCAGGGTTTATCCCACCTTGTTGCAGGTGAAGGTTAGGCCTGCCGAAAGGTGATGGCCAGTGCCGGTGGGCTCGGCAGTTCCGTACTTCTCTCTTGCTGTTGTTGGAGGATGTCACTCAAGCTAGCAAAGTATTTCAAGTCATTCAACTTTAACCAAGATCGTAATAGATTAGCGTACATGCCCACAAGGTACATTCAGTTCGCACATAGTTCAAATACATCGGAGTTCGATAGTTATTACAAACCATAGTTTCGAATTCAAGCGGAAGCAACATAGTTTTGAAACACAAGTCCTTGGTTCACAATACGGTGCCATATGCCTGATCTGTCCACAAAAGCATCAGGAAAGATAAGGATTGACCATGCCCATGGTCTAGTCACTGCCCTCGACGGATACAGACAGTTCTCGCAGTAGCCGAAGAAACACTGCCCATCTGCAACAACAAGGGATAGCACCCTGAGTACGAGAAGGTACTCAGCTAGACTTACCCGTCATAAACCAGAAATAATTGACACCAAGGATTATGCAAGGCTGTATCTGAGGTTGGCCACACTTACCTTTTTGCATAAAAGCATTTATTATTAAATAGTCCTCATTAGAGCATTAGCAGACACTTTTATGTAATCAGCCTGATTATCTAGATTTGCACCTGATCTAGAGCAAACACTTGACTATTTATTCAAGCAAGAGTGACTATTTCATCAATAGCCTTTCAGATTCACCAACCATAACCATCATTAATTCCATATATTACTACGGTAACACATGCTCAGTCAAGTTACTCACTAACCAGGAGCGATGGCGATTATAATCGATTCCTACCAGCTGGGGACAAAATGTCGCACACTCGCCCGACACACCCTGCCAGGCGGCCGTTGGCGACCACTCAGGAGGTTCGAGAACCCAAATCGCGGGACGGCCATGGACCCTTCTACACCGAGTTTCTCAATGCCAGGTCGCTCAAGCTATTAACTGCCCACGGTCATGCCAGGTCGATCAGGCCCTGCCTGCCCTCGGACCATGCCAGGTCGATCAGAATAGTTGCCCACGGTACATGTAAGGCCCTGGGTGTTAGGCGTCAACGTCTCCGTCACCGGCTCGAAACACCTTACTCGGCTTCACGGGAGGTACTCCGACCTACTCCGTTAAGTGATTGACGCGTTCAAAATGACTGAGGTGTGCCTTCGTCGGGTCCTAATCGACACAGACGGGAGACTACTAGCACACAGAACCCATGTCCTGCTGCTCCTACATCCCGCCCGGTCTCAGATTGATTAACACATGGTTCTCTCCATGATAGCACCAGGCTAAACATGTTTAGTATCCACCTATATGCGGGGACAGGAAATCACCCGACTTTTACCGGTCTAAGCAGGGCTAAGCATATAATCGAGCCTAGACCTAACAGGGATCACAAGATAATATTTGCAGGTGGACAAGGATAATTAATCAATGCAGCAACGGTATCACACAACTCCTATGACCTAATGCAACAATCATATCAGGTTAACTGTGTAACGGTAATTTGCAAACCGTAGGAGAAAAATGCTCCGGGGCTTGCCTCGCTCGAAGTCGGCGGGGCGGTGATCACGGCACTCTGGCAGGTCCTCAGCGTCTCCTTCCGGGATCCCCTCCTCGGTTGTCTCCTCCTGACGCTGCTCCTCCGGCGTGCCTTGGGCTTCCACTACCGACCCTGCATGATGCGGTTCATGAATGAATAACATGAATGCACATGGGATGCACGGTGATGCAACATGGAGTAACAACTCAGGAGATAAGCACATGTCATCTACTGCTACTCACTTATTTAATTTAACATACTACTTACTAAGTCTTGTTGTCACCACATCAGAGTTGCTTAACGGGTTTATTACCCTCTAAATATTTGTAGAATTAAATCTAGTTAATTAGGCCTATAGCAGGAACCTATCCTAGGCAGCTTCATAAAAATCTATAAATAAACCCAAATCTATAATTAGTTGGTAAGGGTCTGTCGCAATCCACCACCTCCTCCACCACCAACGGCTGAGCAGCTTTTTGCTCAATTTCTTGGAAGTCAGCGCAATATTGAAGCTTTGCTGAGGGAGAACTTGGCGCAAGGACACCAACGCCAAGAGCCAAACCAGTATAGTTCCTTCAAGGATTTCCTGGATACTAAACCACCAATCTTCAAGGAAGCTATGGAACCATTGGAGGCAGAAGAATGGCTGCATACTCTGGAGCAGAAGTTCCGTTTGCTTAGGCTCACAGAGGAGCTTAAAGCAGAATATGCCGCACACCAGTTGCAGGGACCAGCCGGGATTTGGTGGGGACATCATCGTACCACCTATCCTGCCAATGTTCCTATCACTTGGAGAGTGTTTACTGCTGCCGTTCGAGGTCATTTCATTCCGCCGGGCTTGACCCAGATGAAAGTGGCAGAGTTCATGAATCTGACTCAAGGGACTCGGTCTATCACAGAGTATCATCATCTGTTCAACTCGTTGGCTCGCTATATCCCAGACTTCGTTGACACAGATGCCAAGAAGATTGCTAGTTTCAAGAGAGGCTTGAACACTAAGATGGGAAAGTCAGTGGGTACGTCTTCTCGTACCAATTTCAATGACTTCTTAAGTGACTGTCTGATTCAAGAGAATCATAACAACAAGCATGCTGCTAGCAAGGCCCGGAAGAGAACCTTTGAATCAGGATCATCACAACCCAGAGGACCACCAGCTCAGCGAAATCAGTATCGACCACCAGCTCAGCGAAATCAGTATCGACCACCAGCGCCGGGGGCACGTTTTAGGCCGCCACAGAAGAGGAATCAGCCACAAGCTCAGCGCAATCAGAAGCCATACAAGATAGCTGCCGCTCAGGCTCGTGGAGGTCAAGGCAGTTCTTCAGGAAATAAACCTATAGTTCGGGGACCATGCTACAACTGCAACCAAGAGGGGCACTTCGCAAGATATTGTCCCTACCCAAAGAAGCAACAGGCCAATTACCCCGCACGCCTGCACAACATGACCGCTGAAGAAGCTCGTGCTGGAGAGCCCGTGACTGCTGGTATGTGCCTTGTTAATCATCATCCTGCAGTCGTTTTGTTTGATACTGGATCATCGCATTCGTTCATGAGTAAAGCATTTGCACAAAAGCATGATCAAGAGGTGTCTGAAATGGATTATGGGTTTCGCGTAAGCTCTGTGGGGAGTAGTGTGTTGTCTAGGCAGATGGTACGTGATGCAACCATCGACATCGGAGGGCATAAGTTTGGGGCTAATTTAGTAGTTTTGCCAGGGCTCAGTATGGACGTAGTCCTAGGAATGAGTTGGATGAGTATGTGGAAAGCAGTGTTAGACACTGCAGATAGGACGCTTACCTTGACCGATCCAAGGAGGAACAACAAGTTACGTATCTCTCTTCCTCGAGGGGCTGATTTTGTTGATCTATCTTGCACCTTATCTATAGAGGACCTGTCAAAAATTCCAGTTGTTCGGGATTTCCCAGATGTCTTTCCAGATGAGTTGCCGGGTTTACCGCCCAAGCGGGCTGTAGAGTTTACCATTGAGTTGTTACCAGGGACTGCACCGAGATCTCTATAAGACTTTCGTATGCCGCCCAATGAATTAGCCGAACTCAAGACTCAGATTAAGGAACTTTTGGACAAGGGTTTCATTCAACCTAGTGTGTCAGAGTGGGGATGTCCAGCCTTGTTTGTTAAGAAGAAGGACAAATCCTTGAGAATGTGTGTGGATTATCGACCGCTTAATGCCGTGACTGTTAAGAATAAATATCCGTTGCCACGGATAGATATTTTGTTTGACCAGTTATCCAGAGCCAAAGTTTTCTCCAAGATCGATTTGAGATCCGGTTATCATCAAATTAGAATCCGACCACAAGATATCCCAAAGACTGCTTTTTCAACCAGATATGGCCTATACGAGTATTTAGTCATGTCTTTTGGATTGACAAATGCTCCGGCTTACTTTATGAGTTTGATGAACTCGGTATTCATGCCAGAACTAGATAAGTTTGTAGTGGTATTCATTGATGACATTTTGGTTTATTCGGAGAACCCGGACGACCATGCAAAACATTTGAGGATCGTTTTGACAAGGCTACGAGAGCATAAACTTTATGCTAAGTTTAGCAAATGTGAATTTTGGATGAAGCAAGTACAATTCCTTGGTCACATCCTGTCGGAGAAAGGAATCTCTGTGGACCCTAGCAAGGTACAAGAAGTAATGGACTGGGAAGCTCCAACTTCAGTTGGGGAGATTCGGAGTTTTCTCGGTTTAGCAGGGTATTACTGTCGTTTCATTCCAGATTTCTCCAAAATTGCCCAAGCCCATGACAAGTTTGCTTCAGAAGGATCAGAAGTTGAGTGGGACAGAGAAGTGTGAAACAGCTTTCTGTACCTTGCGGAAACTGTTAACCACTTGCCCCTGTCTTAGGCTCAACCAGATATCGAGAAGCCGTTGATGTCTTCTGCGACGCATCAAAAGTTGGTTAGGGTGTGTTCTTATGCAAGAAGGCAGAGTGATTGCTTATGCTTCACGACAGTTGAGAAACATGAGATAAATTATCCTACGCATGATTTGGAATTAGCTGCTGTGGTGCACGCTCTGAAGATCTGGAGGCACTATTTGCTAGGAAATGTCTGCAATATGTACACTGATCATAAGAGTCTCAAGTATATCTTCACTCAACCGGAGTTGAATATGAGGCAGAGAAGATGGCTTGAATTGATTAAGGATTACAATTTGCAGATACATTATCACCCTGGAAAAGCAAATGTGGTTGCTGATGCTCTGAGTCGGAAGTCGCACTGTAATAACTTAAGGTTACAACCAGAGGACGAGTTTAGTCTCGTACACCCTGTGATCCTGCGTCACATCGAGCTGCAGAGCATCTTAGTTGACCAGATTCTAGAAGGGCAGAAAACAGACAAGGGAATATATCATATCAAAGAAAAGCTAAGGGCTGCCACTGAACCCGTAAAACATTTCCGAGTTGATGATAAGGGAGTGTTATGGTTTGATAATCGCCTAGTGGTACCCAAGAATAGGGAACTGAAAAATCAGATCATGGACGAGGCTCACCTTTCTAAATTGTCTATCCATCCCGGGAGCACTAAGATGTATCAAGATTTGCGTCCAAGATTTTGGTGGACCAAAATGAAGAAGGAAATTGCCGCATATGTAGCCAGATGCGACACGTGTTGTCGGGTGAAGGCTATTCACCTGAAGCCAGCCGGAACACTTCAACCTTTATCAATACCTGAATGGAAGTGGGAAGAAGTGAGTATGGACTTTATCACCGGTTTGCCTACCACTCAGAAGGGAAACGATTCGATTTGGGTAATTGTGGATCGTCTCACCAAGACCGCTCATTTCATACCAGTTAAATCTTGTTATCGAGCACCGGACTATGCAGAGATCTATGTCAATCAGATTGTACGATTACATGGTATACCCAAGGTCATAGTTTCGGATCGTGGAACGCAGTTTACTGCACCATTCTGGGAGAAACTGCAAAAAGAGTTAGGTACTAAGTTAATCCATAGCTCAGCTTACCATCCTCAGACATCAGGGCAAACGGAAAGGGTAAATCAGATTTTAGAGGATATGTTAAGAGCCTGTGTTTTATCAGCAAAAGGTTCTTGGGAGAAATGGTTGCCATTAGCAGAATTTGCTTACAACAATAGTTATCAAGAAAGCATTCAGATGGCACCTTTTGAAGCTCTGTATGGCAGAAGATGCAGAACACCAATAAGTTGGGTTGAATCAGGAGAAAGTCGTTACTATGGAAATGATTTTGTCAAGGAAGCAGAAGAACAAGTTAGAATAATCCAACAAAACATAGCCGCTGCCCAGTCTCGACAGAAGAGCTATGCCGATAAGCGAAGAAGGCCGCTTGAATTCAAAGTAGGTGACTATGTGTACTTGAAAGTATCACCCATGAAAGGAGTTAAACGTTTTGGCGTGAAAAGAAAGTTAGCGCCAAGGTTTGTGGGACCCTACAGGATAATGGAAAGGAGGGGAAAAGTGGCTTATCAACTACAGTTACCTGAACATTTGAAGGCTATATTCCCTGTATTCCATGTGTCGCAATTGAAGAGATGTCTTCGAGTTCCAGAAGAGGAAGTACAACCAGCCAACATCAAGTTACAATCCGACCTCACTTACTCAGTAGAGCCGCACCGAGTGCTTGATGAAAAAGAAAGGATAACTCGCGGAAGAATAGTGAAGCAGTACAAGGTATCTTGGAGTGAGCAAGATGATCGAGATGCCACTTGGGAAACAGAAGACTATCTAAGAGAAGTATATCCCCACTTCTTTAAGAAATGGTTAGTAACTTAAATCTCGGGACGAGATTCCTTTAAGGAGGGGAGGGCTGTAACACCCCGGTGTTAAGCAATCCCTAAATGCATAATTTGGCATGGCATAAGCATAGCATCTCATCATTTCATGTGCATATGTTTGTTGAAGGCTTAAGTCCTTGTTTGGTCTCTAGTGTAACCTTGTTATGCTTACTGTTTCTGACCAAGTGCCTTATAACAAAGTTGTAGATCTTGATGAGGGGAACAACTTTGCTTTAAAGCACTTTCTCAGAAAAAGCTTTTTAGTTAGGATTTCTTGCATTAGAAAAATGGTTTAGCACTAAATTTCTTTTAAACAACAGAATTTGGACTGGAGCCTTAAGGATGATTTGTTCCTTACAAAATTCTAAGCAACTTTGCTGTTGGGACCTTTTCCTAGTTCGGTCTAGTTTAGAAGTTATAGAGCATCAAAGTTTGAAACAAAACCTCTTTAGTTTAATCTTGACCGTGGACCCCACCGGTCAGTCCCTCTCTTCCTCCCCGCGCGTGCGCCGCTCCCTCCGCGCCGACCGAGCCTGCCGCCGCCGCGAGACCGCCTCGCTGGCCGGCAAAACCACCGGCATCGCCGCCCGCGGTTTTGCGCCGCGTGCGCCATGTCACCCCCTCGCTCTCTGCAAACTCGCCACGACGCCCAGGAGCTCGGTGCATGCCCGCCGCGTGGAGCTCGACGCCTGACGCCGCCGCGTCCGGTCGGGAGTTCCCCCGACGGGAACTGGCCAGGTGTAACACACCCAGGCACTTGTTCCTTTTGCCTTGTCCGCCTTGAGCTTGCAAGCCAGGAAGTCCACTCCACTCCACTCCACTCCACCCACCTTCACAGAGCGGAGCGCCGCCGCCATTTCCGCCGCCGCCCGCTGAACCTCGGCGAGCGATTACTCGCTCCACCGCTCACCGCCGCTCGATTCCTCCCGCCAGTTTCTCCGCCGTGACCTCCTTTTTCTCCGGCAAAGGTTGGTTTCACCTCTCTTCCTCTCTAGCTGCCGGAACAGCGGACGCCGTCCGCAAGCTTCCGCCATGGCCGCCACCGTGACCTTCATGTGGACCGGTCATCTCCGGCCAAGCCATCCCAAACCGAGCCATGTTCTAGTCTTCTCTACCGCCGTAGTAGCTTAGAGTCAAATGGAGACCCCTCTCGCGCCCTGAGCTCGCCGGACCACGGGCCAGTCGCGCTGTGTCCGTCATGGACCGCCGCCGTGCATCGCGCCGGGCAATGCCGGGGATGCCGAAGCCTGGGAGTTGCTCCAATAGGTTGCTTAGGTCTTGCGTGGGCTAGTGCTAGCCTTGCCGAGTCGCAAGCCGCCGGGGAGAGTTCCGCCGCCGAGTCGCAGAGCCGCCGCTCCGCCATGGCCGCCGTCGAGCTTGCTCCGGTATCCCTCTGGCTCAGCCAGTTAGTCGGTCGTGTTCGTCTCGTAAACCCGCACCCAACGATGGTCTCAGTGTCGCCCGAAGTGTCGCCGTCGACGAGTTAGGGCCGGTCAACGACCACGGCGCCAAACTCCGCCGTTGACTGCCGAGCCTGGCCTCGCGCGGTAACGTGCCGAGCCTGGCCTCGGAAGCTTGGTCGCCCTGACCAGCGGGCCCCGACTAGCAGAAAAGGGAAGAGCCTGGTTGCCGTAGGCCTCGGTAAGTCGGATGAACCGAGCCTTCGCCTCGAGCCTCGATCGGGTCGGTTGTGTAAGCCTCAGTTGAGTCGAGCCAAGTCAGTAAGCCTCGGTTGAGTCGAGCCAAGTCAGTTAGTCTCGGTTGAGTCAGTAGCCTCGGCTGAATAGGAGCCTCGGGCCTCGGGCGAATCGGAAAATTGTGTCTGAGCCTCGGGCCTCAGCCGAATCGCGCTGAACGTGCCGAAGCCTTCGTCTGAGCCTCGGGCGAGTCGCACCAGACGTGCCGAAGCCGTGTCTTGAGCCTCGGCCGAAGTCTGTAGCGTATAGGATTGAGTTTCCCTTTTTAGTGTGTTTTGCAGAATTCATGTAAAGGCTTCAAAATTCCCACAAGGCTCATTTTAAGTCCAAATCCTGTGAAACAAATTTTGTTGTGTTAAGCATGATTAGATCTACCTGTGAAGGATGTTAATTGCATTGTTGGTAATACTTTTATGTGTAGATTTATTTAAATTAGAAAAGTGCTGATAACTTGGAAAATGCATAACTAATCAAGTATGAGTCGGAAAAATGTGATTCCAGTTTTGTTAGGTTTGTATGGATGAGTAGCTTCAGAGAAAAATATAAGATGAGGTTGCTTGTGAAATACTTTAGCAGTAGTAACTAAAATGGTTAAATACTGTTTCCTTGTTTATTTTGTAACAATTAAAATATGAGGAATATGAACCTGAGAATTAAGCACATTGCTCTTATGCTAGGAAGTTCAGTAGAAAAATAAGAAATCTGTGGTTTGACACTTGTTGCTAGGGTGAGTAGTTCAAAGCACCTGTTCATGATAGATTTTGTCTTTTTCATAGGGGATAGAGTCTAGGTCCAAATGGGATGAAATTTGGACAGAGGGTTAGATTAAGTACTATTAATCTCCAGTAATTTTTATAGATTTTTATGAAGCTGCCTAGGATAGGTTACTGCTATAGGCCTAATTAACTAGATTTAATTCTACAAATATTTAGAGGGTAATAAACCCGTTAAGCAACTCTGATGTGGTGACAACAAGACTTAGTAAGTAGTATGTTAAATTAAATAAGTGAGTAGCAGTAGATGACATGTGCTTATCTCCTGAGTTGTTACTCCATGTTGCATCACTGTGCGTCCCATGTGCATTCATGTTATTCATTCATGTACCGCATCATGCAGGGTCGGTAGTCGAAGCCCAAGACCCGCCGGAGGAGCAGCGTCAGGAGGAGACAACCGAGGAGGGGATCCCAGAAGGAGACGCTGAGGACCTGCCGGAGTGCCGTGATCACCGCCCCGCCGACTTCGAGCGAGGCAAGCCCCGGAGCATTTTTCTCCTACGGTTTGCAAATTACCGTTTACAAGTTAACCTGATATGATTGTTGCATTAGGTCATAGGAGTTGTGTGATACCGTTGCTGCATTGATTAATTATCCTTGTCCACCTGCAAATATTATCTTGTGATCCCTGTTAGGTCTAGGCTCGATTATATGCTTAGCCCTGCTTAGACCGGTAAAAGTCGGGTGATTTCCTGTCCCCCGCATATAGGTGGATACTAAACATGTTTAGCCTGGTGCTATCATGGAGAGAACCATGTGTTAATCAATCTGAGACCGGGCGGGATGTAGGAGCAGCAGGACATGGGTTCTGTGTGCTAGTAGTCTCCCGTCTGTGTCGATTAGGACCCGACGAAGGCACACCTCAGTCATTTTGAACGCGTCAATCACTTAACGGAGTAGGTCGGAGTACCTCCCGTGAAGCCGAGTAAGGTGTTTCGAGCCGGTGACGGAGACGTTGACGCCTAACACCCAGGGCCTTACATGTACCGTGGGCAACTATTCTGATCGACCTGGCATGGTCCGAGGGCAGGCAGGGCCTGATCGACCTGGCATGACCGTGGGCAGTTAATAGCTTGAGCGACCTGGCATTGAGATAACCCTCGGTGTAGAAGGGTCCATGGCCGTCCCGCGATTTGGGTTCTCGAACCTCCTGAGTGGTCGCCAACGGCCGCCTGGCAGGGTGTGTCGGGCGAGTGTGCGACATTTTGTCCCCAGCTGGTAGGAATCGATTATAATCGCCATCGCTCCTGGTTAGTGAGTAACTTGACTGAGCATGTGTTACCGTAGTAATATATGGAATTAATGATGGTTATGGTTGGTGAATCTGAAAGGCTATTGATGAAATAGTCACTCTTGCTTGAATAAATAGTCAAGTGTTTGCTCTAGATCAGGTGCAAATCTAGATAATCAGGCTGATTACATAAAAGTGACTGCTAATGCTCTAATGAGGACTATTTAATAATAAAATGCTTTTATGCAAAAAGGTAAGTGTGGCCAACCTCAGATACAGCCTTGCATAATCCTTGGTGTCAATTATTTCTGGTTTATGACGGGTAAGTCTAGCTGAGTACCTTCTCGTACTCAGGGTGCTATCCCTTGTTGTTGCAGATGGGCAGTGTTTCTTCGGCTACTGCGAGAACTGTCTGTATCCCGTCGAGGGCAGTGACTAGACCATGGGCATGGTCAATCCTTATCTTTCCTGATGCTTTTGTGGACAGATCAGGCATATGGCACCGTATTGTGAACCAAGGACTTGTGTTTCAAAACTATGTTGCTTCCGCTTGAATTCGAAACTATGGTTTGTAATAACTATCGAACTCCGATGTATTTGAACTATGTGCGAACTGAATGTACCTTGTGGGCATGTACGCTAATCTATTACGATCTTGGTTAAAGTTGAATGACTTGAAATCCTTCGAGATTTCCGGACTACCGGGTTTGTACGAGCTTAAGTACTTGTAGTCTCTGTGAAAGCAGCGATTCGGTGCTTAATCTGGTACAAATTGGTCGGTTCTGTTACATTTCTACCCCATCGTCCCCCCCCCGGCGCCCGGTTCGCCCAAGGATGGGAAGCATCGCGCGGCTGGAAAACACATGGGGCGTCTTGGGCACCCCGCTTGCTTATCCGCGACTGTGGGCCAACCCGCGCGGACGTGCCGGCTCTCCTCTTTTTTGGCCGATTTTCCGTTAAAACGCTAGTACACTGGCCTAATTCTACCCCCATCGTCCCCTCCCGCGCCCGGTTCGCCCCAAGGACGGAAGGCCTCGCGCTCTAGAAATGCAATGGGGCGTCTTGGGGCACACCCCGCTAGCTATCCGCGACTGTGGCCAAACCCGCGCGAATGCGCCGGTCTCCTCCGTTTTCCGGCCAATTTTTCCGTTAACGCTAGTACACGGCCTATTTCTACCCCATCGTCCCCCTCCCGGCGCCCGGTTTGCCCCAAGGACGGAAAGCCTCGCGCGCTGGAAATGCATGGGGCTTCTTTGGCACCCCGCTAGCTATCCGTGACTGTGGCCAAACCCGCGCGGACATGCCGGTCTCCTCCGTTTTCGGCCGATTTTTCCGTTAACGCTAGTACACGGCCTATTTCTACCCCATCGTCCCCCTCCCGGCGCCCGGTTCGCCCAAGGACGGAAGCCTCACGCGCTGGAAACGCATGGGGCGTCTTGGGCACCCCGCTAGCTATCCGCGACTATGGCCAAACCCGCGCGGACGCGCCGGTCTCCTCCGTTTTCGGCCGATTTTTCTGATAACGCTAGTACACGGCCTATTTCTACCCCATCGTCCCCCTCCCGGCGCCCGATTCGCCCCAAGGATGGAAGCCTTGCGCGCTGGAAACGCATGGGGCGTCTTGGGCACCCCGCTAGATATCCGCGACTATGGCCAAACCCGCGCGGACGCGCCGGTCTCCTCCGTTTTCGGTAGATTTTTCCGTTAACGCTAGTACACTGCCTATTTCTACCCCATCGTCCCCCTCCCGGCGCCCGGTTCGTCCCAAGAACGGAAGCCTCGCGCGCTGGAAACGCATGGGGCGTCTTAGGCACCCCGCTAGCTATCCGCGACTGTGGCCAAACCCGCGCGGACGCGCCGGTCTCCTCCGTTTTCGGCCGATTTTTCCGTTAACGCTAGTACACGTCCTATTTCTACCCCATCGTCCCCCTCCCGGCGCCCGGTTCGCCCAAAGGACGGAAGCCTCGCGCGCTGGAAACGCATGGGGCGTCTTGGGCACCCCGCTAGCTATCCGCGATTGTGGCGAAACCCGCGCGGACGTGTCGCAGAACCGTCCTGATTATAAGAGCTCAAGTACCGTCTTAGTCAAATCCGTGTGACATCGGCTCATACTTGAACCCATATAACCCCGGTAGTCTGGAAATCTCGAAGGATTTCAAACATTACAACATACAGGATCACATCGTTCAAGTATTACATTCGTAAGGAAACATCACAGTTAAACGAAAACGAATTTAAACATCAGAGTGCAAAATTAAAACAGAGTTATTACAATACTGAGTTTCAAAGTGCAGAAGCTTAAATAAGTTTTGGAACACGGCCACCCCACATGTGGTCCAAATAAAACATTGTTTGATATCCTAACTTAACACAACTCACTCCTCCTTTTTCAGATAGTGTGCCACTAGGAGTCTCAGTCCGGCAAAAGAGAAGGGGAAGCTTCTTGACGACCCTGCCCTAGGCCTACTCCTCATCACCCTCCACCGGGTAGAGGCAGTGCTTACAATAGTCATAGTACACATGGCCATCTGCAACAACGGGATAAACCCTGAGTACGGGAATGTACTCAGCTAGACTTACCCGTCCAACTGAAAATAAAGACACCAAGGGTATGCAAAGCTTTTTGGTGGAGCTAGGATCTTTTGTTGCGAAAAGCTCAAAATTACAGGGAAGGATTATTTAATGATTTTTGATGAGCTGTCAGTTTATACCTACCTCTTAATCTAGGTTTGCACCTGAACTAATACATCCACTTGAGTCTAACAAGCAATAATATAACCATATCCAGTTGACTTATCCACATTTTAGTTGAACCTTTAAAACATCACATGGAGTTGTATCATGGTGAAGCTCGCCATAGTTTCCCACTAACCAGGGGAGACGGCGACTCGAATCGAATTCCAAACCAGCTGGTGATAAACCTTTAATACCAACCCACACTTTCCCCGTCGGGTCCATGCATTGGGTAACCGCTCGATGCTTGTTCGTGGTGGTAATCGCCGCGGTCGAAGCACGGACCACCCAATTAGAACTATACGATGGCCATTCCGAGGCCGATCTTGTTTCTATACTGGAGGGTGCGACACGGGTTGAGACCGGCCCGAACAGCTTCTAACCGGCTTTGGGGTCGATGATTACAGCACCGACATATCCCTAAGTAAAAGGGCGCGTTCAAAAATGAACGAGGGCCAACATCGATACAAACCTGCACGATCCAACGGACGGACTGCCCCAAGTTTCCAAACTTGTGCCTTGCCTTCCAGTTGACCGTATTTCATTACTACTCAGGTTCTTTTCCATGATAGCAAATATAGGCAACCGTGATCCGGTAAATACCCACCATGGGTATTACGGGAACATCCGTAACTACTACTTTTATTAAGCAGACTAAGCAATTCTACATTATAGTAACTAGCAGGATAACAAGGCAGATATTAACCAATAACCAAGGAATGGTAATATAGCAATTAGGATTCACTCAACTCCTATACCTAATGCATCACAATATAAAATACTCAAGTAAATTAATTATAAAAGTTGGGAGGCTTATAATGCTCCGGGGCTTGCCTTGGGAAAAGACTGAGGCCTCGTGAGCGGGGCACTCAGGCAGGTTAGTTTCCGGCTCGGGGTCGACTTCCTCGGTCCTGGGCAGCTCCGGTATCTCCTGCTCGTCGTTTACTTCCGGCTCCTGGTTGGGCTCCGGGGCTGTCGATCCTATTTGCAATGCGGTACATAATTAAATAATGCAAGGTGCAAGATGTTGGTATGAAAAGTATTATTTCTTGCAAACCAACAAAACCAACTTGTTGAACAACTTTTGACATTGAGGTAACTACTTAATTACCACGTAAAACAAAACTGTTATTTCAACTATTTCCTATTTATTAATTTAAAAGAACTCATGTTTGAACTGCAAGTGCATTTTTCTAAACTCACAAAAATCCACAAAAATTCCAGAAGGTAACTAACACTAACTGGACTTCACTAAACAATTTTTAGCCAGAAATAAAATACAGAACAGCAGGTACAAAAAGATGAAATAAACTGCTCAAAAGGTACTTTGAACTAACTCTTCTCACGAAAAGTGTCAAAAAGCAGGTTTCATATTTTTCCTAGCTTTACCTATTCATAACCACTCTACTGTAGAAAATTTACTGCCTAAGCATGAACATATCAACCTACACAAAATAAACAAGTTTATTCCAAAATAAACCATTTGAACTACAACCTGCTGGAAAAGGGTGACATGCTCATTTTCATATCTTTCCCAGCTTCTATTCCACATTTCATATTTATCAAGGAAGTTCCATCAACAGAAACATTATATTCTTTTCTACATGAATTTCCTAAGAAAAACACAGAAAAATACATTTGTACAGCAACTTCACATTTTTCCATATACAACCTATGCTTAACATTTTTCCTAACTCAAACATCACACACAAGAAACTGCACAAATTTTCCCATATTTTATTTTTACATATAAAACAACTTAACACTTATTCCAAGAAAACAGCCAAAAAGGACTTTAAACCATAACATACACTTTTTCTACACAAACAGTGCCTCATACATTTTTCACAGGTACTTAACATGATAATAAGGAACCTACACAAATTTTACCATGAATTAACTCGACCAGAAAACTTATAAATCCATTTATCTCAACAAAAGAACATAAACTGAATTAAATAAAAACAGTAATATAAACTTTCACCAAAAATACTTTCATATTTATCCATGATAGATCTACTCATGAGCAAACTACCAAAACTGAAAGCACCTCATTTGGACTTTTAAATCGTGCTACACAAAAATAATAAGCTTTTCTGGGAAATAAAACAAAAAGGAAAAATCATTTAAATCTTCCCGGCTGAGTCTGTGTGGACTCGGTCCATGGACCGCAGGGTGGCTGACGCATGGGACCCGCTGGTCAACGGGACCCACTAGTCAGAGAGAGCAAGGCAGGGGAAGGAGTTGACCGTGCGATTCTCGCCGGCGGTGAGGTCGCCGGCGGTGAGGTGGTGCTCGGCATGTTCCCCATGACGAGGCGGGCCGGGTGGTGGTGATGGTTTGGCCAGTGCATAGCCGTAGCTCGCCGGCGGTGAGCGATGGCGACGGGCGGCGGGGTGACGCACGGCTATGCCGTTTCCGGCGGTCTCCGGCCAAATTAACGGGGGCGAAAGCTTATGTGAACCCTAGGAAGGCTACTGGAAGGGTTGGTTCGGCCGGTGAAGCTCCGGTGGAGCTTGACCACGTGCGCGGCCATGGCGGCGTCCATGGCGCTCGGTCGGGCAAGAGTGGGAGGCTAGAGGGCGGTAGAGACCTCGCAGAGGTGTGTTCTCACCTTGCCTTGGCCTGACGAAGCTTGTTGGCGAAGGAGGGAGGTGGCGAAGCTCGGGGTGGTGCAGAACAGGTTCGGGCTCCGGGCGGCGCTGATGGCGACCGCGGCGGCGCTCCTCGAGTTCCGGTGTCGGTGAAGCTCGGCGGATGGCGCGGAGGTGCGCACCGTGTGTGCGCGGTGAAGGTGGAGTGGCTGGTGGGAGGAATTGACTTGCGGTGGCTCGGTGGGAGTGGGAACGGAGAGGGGAGCGACGGTGGGGAATGGCGGCGAGGAGTGAAGTGCTCGGCGCATTCGCGGGAGAGGAGAGGGAGAGAGGGCAGGCGGGTGTGTGCGAATGAGTGAGCGAGTGAGGGAGCGAAGGGAGGCGCTCGGGTTTTGCTCGGCGGAGCGGGCGGACGGTCGGTCGTGGCGGGGGCCACGGCGGCGCGGCGGGCGAGGCAGGGCGCGGTCAGCGAGGGGCTCGGCAGGCGAGGCGCACGCGGAGAGGGTGAGGGAGATCGCTGGCGTGCTCCGGTGGAAGAAGATCACGCGCGGAGTGGCCGGGATGGATTCGCGGCAGGGAAGAACGGCCACGTGGCCGCGTCGCCGGCGTACGGCGCGGCCGCGGGTCGGGCGAGCGGCGTGGCGAGCGCGCGGCGCGGCGGGAGCGACGCGGGGTGCGCGGGCGTGGGCCTGGGCCGGAAAAGGCCGAACGGGCCGAAAGTGAAGCGCCGGGAAAAATCGTTTTTCCTTTTTCTTTTTCCAAAAACTTTTCAAACTTTGACCATTCAAAAACAGTTTCAAAAACTCCAAACCAGGCTTTGACCCAAAAATAAAAGTTGCCCAAAATAATTTTCTCTACAACTTTCATAAAAGACACTTCTGCTGAAAAGCCTTTTCTCAAACTCGACAGAAATAAGGCCAATTCTTGAGCTATAAATCATTTTGTTTACCTCATTTTTATTTGCCAAACTATTTTGAACTAGGTTAAAGTATCAATATAGGAAGTATTAGGCTCATTATTCTCCACTTTATAAAATTATTTGCCAAGTTAGAAATCCATTTAAACCATCAAGTCCAATAGAAATCAATAATCCAAATAAATAAACCAAGGACAAAAAGCACTTTCATGCACATGAAATGATGCAATGCATTGCTTATGGGTTTTAGTACCTAAATGAAGTCCCTAATGCAGTGCTTGACGCTAGAGTGTCACAGCCCTTCCCCCCTTAAAGAAATCTTGTCCCGAGATTTTGAGTTACGTACCACTTCTTAACAAAAGCGGGGTAATTTACGCGCAAGTACTCTTCGGTTTCCCAAGTTGCATCATTGGGTCCGTGATTGCTCCAGAGAATCTTGTAAGTCTTCACTGTTCGGTTCCGAGTCTCTCGCGTCTTGGTATCCATTATCTCCTGAGATTGTTCATAGTATTCCAGATCTGATCTAATAGCAACATCGGGGATCCGAACTTCTTCTTGTTC
This sequence comes from Coix lacryma-jobi var. lacryma-jobi, assembly GCA_009763385.1. Classification (NCBI taxonomy): domain Eukaryota; kingdom Viridiplantae; phylum Streptophyta; class Magnoliopsida; order Poales; family Poaceae; genus Coix; species Coix lacryma-jobi. The sequence goes on along the minus strand of VDCT01000741.1, from coordinate 67,449 downwards.
CGGGAATCGAAGACACTTTTTCAACTGGGATACATGAAACACGGGGAAGACTGCGCTCATCTCTCGGGGTAACTGCACTTCATAGGCTACTTTTCCTTTTCTGGCTATAATCTGATATGGTCCCACATATCGGGGTGCTAACTTTTTCTTAATTCTAAAACGTTGGACCTTTCTCATGGGCGAGACCTTAAGGTAAACATATTCTCCTACTTGGAATTCCAAGGGTCTGCTTCGTGTATCAGCATAGCTTTTCTGTCGGGATTGTGCTGCCTTGATATGCTGCTGTACGGTTTGCATGATCTCCTCGGCATCCTTTACATAATCTGACCCGTAAAATCCTCGATCTCCTGATTCAACCCAATTTACTGGGGTTCTGCACCTTCGTCCATATAAAACTTCAAACAGTGCCATCTTTATGCTTTCTTGATAGCTATTGTTATATGAGAACTCTGCGAGGGGTAACCACTTCTCCCATGATTCTCCTGATAGAACGCAAGCCCTGAGGATATCTTCCAGAATTTGATTTACTCTTTCCGTTTGTCCTGCGGTTTGTGGGTGATAAGCGAAACTTCTTACCAACTTAGTCCATAGCTCCTTGTGCAACTGTTCCCAAAAACGCGCTATGAACTGGGGTCCTCTATCAGAAACAATCCTTTTTGGAACTCCATGTAACCTCAAGATGTTCTGAATGTTCAAGTCTGCATACTGATGAGGTCGGTGTGTAGTCTTGACTGGTATGAAGTGAGCTACTTTGGATAAACGATCCACAGTAACCAAGATAGAATCATGTCCCTTCTGAGTGGTTGGAAGACCGGTGATGAAATCCATGCTAATCTCTTCCCATTTCCATTCTAGGATCGACAAAGGTTGTAACAATCCGGCAGGTCTCAAGTCTATAGCCTTTATCCTGCAACAAGTATCACACTTTGCGACATAAGCTGCAACTTCTTTCTTCATCTTTGACCACCAATACCTTGTTCTTAGATCTTGGTACATTTTACTGCTCCCTGGATGAATAGACAACTTAGAATTATGGGCTTCATACAGAATTCTTTCTTTCAGCTCTGTGTTCTTTGGAACAACCAACCTTTGATTATACCACAAAATCCCTTGTTCATCTGTTTGGAAGTTCAACAATTTATTGATTTCCAACCTCTTCTTAATCTGACAGATTTCTTCATTGATCTTTTGTCCTTCTATGATGTCACTTTCTAGAGTACACTGTAAGGTGATATTATTCAGCATAACGGGGTGCATAAGGTTGAATCCATCTTCCAACAATGGTTGTAAGGTGTTGCAATGAGTCTTGCGACTCAAGGCATCTGCTACAACATTTGCTTTTCCAGGGTGGTAATGCACTTCTAGGTTGTAATCCTTAATCAACTCTAACCATCTCCTCTGTCTCATATTCAACTCTGGCTGGGTGAAGATATATTTCAAACTTTTGTGGTCTGTATACACATGGCATAGGTTACCCATAAGATAATGCCTCCATATCTTGAGCGCATGAACTACGGCTGCCAATTCCAAATCATGAGTCGGGTAATTCTCTTCATGTGGTCGCAACTGGCGCGAAGCATATGCTATAACTCTTCCGTTCTGCATAAGCACACATCCGAGTCCAATCTTGGATGCGTCACAAAACACATCAAAAGGTTCCTCCAAATCTCACTACAAAAAATGAGGCCTTCTACGACGATTAGAGGGTTTTCTGTTGTCGTAAAAGGCCCATCAGTAAGGACCTTCTGTGACAATTACAAGCTATTTTTGTGACAATTTGTGATTTACGACAACTGTAATTGTCACAAAAATTTTCATAGATCAAAAATTGTTATAAAAATTGTCACAGAAGGTCCTTAGTGACGGGCCTTCTATGACAACAGAAAACCCTCTTATCGTCGTAGAAGGTCTCATTTTTTGTAGTGTCTGGTTGAGCGAAAACTGGCGCCGAAGTCAACAAGGTTCGCAAAGTGCGAAATGCTGCCTCACACTCTGGAGTCCATTCAAACTTCTTGTTTTTCTGAGTTAGACGAGTCATCGGTTTTGCGATCCTTGAGAAATCCGGAATGAACCGACGGTAGTATCCGGCCAATCCTAGAAAGCTGTGTACTTCATGTACGTTAGTGGGTGCTTGCCAATCCATAACTTCCTGTACTTTCGTGGGATCCACAGAAATTCCTTCCTCAGAAAGGACATGTCCAAGAAAGGGTACCTTCTTTAACCAAAGCTCACACTTGCTGAACTTAGCATACAACTTGTGCTCTCGAAGTCGAGCTAAGACGACTCGTAGATGTTCAGCATGATCCTTTTCATTTTCAGAGTATACCAAAATGTCATCAATAAACACCACAACAAACTTATCTAACTCAGGCATGAAGACAGAATTCATTAGATACATGAAATGTGTCGGCGCATTTGTCAGTCCAAAAGACATAACTAGATACTCATAGAGTCCATATCTGGTGTGTTGGGGGAAGGGACCCTCGGCAGAGGCGCCACGCAGGCTGGCTCAACAAAACGGCCCGCGCACCTTCGCCGCCTACCCCCCTCCTCCATCCTGCCAAGTCCCTCAGGTCACCGACCAAACCTCTGAATACTGACCCAGCCTTCGGAAGTGTTCAGGAACCTTTTTGCAGGAAAGGGGCGTGAAGAGCGCTGGGAGCGACCCTCGCGCATCCCGCGTACCTTCGCCGAGAGGCCCAGACCCAACCGGTGGCGAAGGACCTCAAACTCTTCGACCGGGCAGATACCTCCGCAAGACGAAGGTCGCCCCTCGTTTTTCCGTCCGGGGGAGCTTGGACCGAGCGGCGACGGGCGCAGGGAAGGCAGGCTAGGGTTTCGGCTCCGGCTGTGTTTGTACGAGTTTGCCCTTCTATATGAGTAGCGCAGAGGAATCTTTCTTGTACCCTATTGTAATTTAGCCTGCACTCCTTGGTATCCCCTATAAATACCGGGTGGTGAACAGTGTATGGATACGATTCTTTTTGGGAACAGAGCCATAAAAACTTTGTCCTCGTTTCCTTAACCTTCGCTATCGCTTCCGACGCTTGGTCACCTTCGCCACTCCACTGCACAAGTGCGGAGGTGGGGCAAGTGTGTTTCCAACAGTTTGGCGCCATCCGTGGGGACCGAAGTTCGAAATGGCAGGAAACAGGAGAGCGCCCACAGCTAGGGACCGACGCGTCGCCAGTGAGACGGCGACGGTGGTTCCGCCTGCTGAGGAGATTGTGCAACCCTCGGGAGCAGAGGATGTCACCCCAGAATCTGAAGTCTCGGGCCCCCAGGCCCGAGTGGTGACACAGCCGCACCCCCACACTTCTGGAGAAGGAGATGGGAGAGATGAGGAAGAGTTGGGCCTCGAGGCCCTCGAAAGACTTCAAGCCGAGCTGCAAGAGAAGAAGAGGCGCCTGCATCAGCTTGAAAGGCACAACCGGTTGCGCTCGATCAGACAAAGGGCAGACGAGGCCAGGGAACAGCTTCGCCGAATGGAGGAATCCCTCGCTGCGGCTGAAGCCGAAGCCGAGGGATGGAATGATGAGGAAATGCCCCCGCTGCAAGAGGGGAATGAGGAGCGGGATCAAGACAACCTTCATCGCCATCCATCACCCCCACCACCACCAATTCACCCAGAACCACATCCTATGAGGCCACCAAACTTTCGCCAACTCTACCCAGATGAGAGAGAGCCTAACCTTCGCAACCAACGAAGACCTCAACAACACCAAATGCCCTATGACCCAAAGTCACCACTCTCCCAAATGCTCCAAACCCAACCCTGGCCACCGTGCTACAATCCACAAAACCTACCCCGCTACGACGGGCTCTCCGACCCTCGCCAATTCATAATGAGCTGTGAAGCAGCAGTTGCCGCAGCAGGCGGAGATGAATCAACAATGGCAAAGTCCTTTGTCATCATCCTGCGAGACATTGCACAAACCTGGTACAGCAACCTCCGCCCCGGAACAGTGGATTCCTAGGCCAATCTCAGAGACAGACTCTGTACAAACTTCAAAGGCATTACACCAGCCCCATCAAACCCCATTGAGTTGTTCAACTGCAAACAAGAAGAGCGCGAACCACTTCAAGATTATTGGCGGTGGTTCATCCAAATCAGAGCAAGAACCCCGGGAATATCCGACGAGGCTGTCATCCTCGCTGTAGTAAGTGGCCTGCGCCCAGGCCCATGCTCTTTGAAATTTGCCAGGAAGCCGGCAAACACAATCGAGGAATTACACGAGACAATGGAAAGATACTGTAGAGCAGACATGGACTTCAGAGCGAAGTCCGATGCTCGGAGGTCACAGCAGAAGCCGCAGCCGGGGCCTCAACCAAGAGTAAACAACCCTCGCCAAGAACAAAGCAACATCGGTACCATCAACAAACCAATACACTATGAACACCAAGGACGGGGCACTTAACCCCCGAACAACCAAAACCCTCAAGGTTTGCCACCCCCGCCAGATCAACGGAACTAGCAAAAAGACCCCGCGAAAATGTATTGTCATTTCTGTGGTCTTGGAAAGGGGCACACCACCAAACAATGCGAATGCTTCACCAAGGGAAAAGAATTCCAGGAATCCAAAAGAGCCGCTTCGGCAGACAACCGAACCATCAACCACACCAGGAAACCAAACTTCCACTCACCAAATCCTCCATACCACTATACCCCCATAAACTACGGCCTACCTTCGCAACAACCCATCTACGCGCACCACCCACTCTACAACCAAGCCTCTTATCAGCCAACCACCATCCCACAACGCCAAAATCCACCATACACAGTCACATACCCAACAACCCCCCAAACCCAAACCCCAACTACCCAACAAGTCAACAATGCTCTACCGCCACCACCACCAATACCCGCTTTACCAGCGCCTCAACCTGTCAAATCCGAAACCCAGAGCCAAACGACCATCAACAACCCAACATCAACCTTCGGTGTAATACTAGCTATCACCGGAGGTTCAAATGAAGACCATGGCAACAAGCGGCAGAGAAAAGAACATGCCAGACGGGTGCACCATGTAGCCGTCGAAGGACCACACAAATTTGGTCATTGATCCCACATTCCCATAACCTTCGACTCCAGTGATATGAAGTTGAGAGATTACCCTCATATCGACGCCATGGTGATCGAGACCAATCTAGCAGGGTGGACTGTCACTAAAATTCTGGTTGACACAGGAAGCTCCGCAGACATCCTGTTCGCCTCAACCTTCGACAGCATGAAGCTTGATAAAAACCTCCTACAACCTGCTGACAACCCTTTATACGGCTTCAGCGGACAACAAGTGAGAGCCATCGGGAAAATTTCTTTGCCCGTGACCTTCGGCGACCAGATCAACTGCAGAACCGAGCATTTAACCTTCGACGTGGTCGACATGTTCTATCCGTACAATGCCATATTTGGCCGAGGGGTAACCAACACATTCAACGCAGTCATCCACCCCGCTTACCTCTGCATGAAGCTTCCCGCTCCGAAGGGAGTGGTCGCAGTATATGGAGACCAAGACATTGCAAGGGCAGCCGAGGGAACAGTAGCACCAGGACAACGTAATGTCCACAACCTGTCGAAGCCTCAAGCTACAAACCCCAATGACGAAGGTGAGGTGTGCACTGACAAAATAAAGGTGTCACCCAAGGAAGAAACCAAACAAGTGCAACTCTTCGAGGATAACGCCGAAAGAAAGGTGTTCATCTCAGCCAACCTAGCCCCCCAATCAGAAAGCGACCTCGTCACTTTCCTCAAAGGAAACTCCGACACCTTCGCCTGGTCCGCGGAGGACTTAAGAGGAGTGAACAGAACCCTGATAGAGCACAGCCTAAACATCAAGCCGGGCTACCGCCCGGTCAAACAAAAGCTTCGTAAAATGTCAGAAGAAAGGAAAGAGGCAGCGAGGGCTGAGGTAAAAAGGCTTTTGGACGCAGGCATCATCCGCCCGGTCAAATACCCAACATGGCTCTCAAACGTGGTACTAGTACAGAAAAAGAACAAGAAATGGCGAATGTGCGTAGACTTCACGTGCCTGAACAAGGCTTGCCCGAAGGATGATTTTCCCCTCCCCAACATAAGCACCTTGGTTGACAGAGCAGCCGGCTGCCAAATGCTATCTCTACTCGACTGCTTTTCGGGATACCACCAGATTTGGATGAATGAAGAAGACGAGGAGAAAACAAGCTTCGTCACACCTTCGGGAACTTTTTGTTTTCGGAGAATGGCAGAAGGCCTAAGAAACGCGGGTTCAACCTTCGCTCGTATGACAAACGAGGTCTTCAAAGATGAACACTCCGTCTCTGCCTATGTTGATGACCTGGTTGTCCAAAGCGAGTTAAAAGAAAACCACATTTCAGACCTATCGAGAGTGTTCAGCAACCTCCGGTGCGCTGGATTAAAGCTGAACCCCGAAAAATGTGTTTTCGGAGTAAGTGAAGGAAAATTGCTGGGTTGTATCGTCTCTGCAAGGGGAATTGAAGCTAACCCCGACAAGATTGACGCTATCTTCAACATGGAACCCCCGACAACCAAAAAAGCAGCCCAGCGCTTATCAGGCCGACTAGCAGCTCTCAGCAGATTCATTTCCAGATCAGCTGAGCGAGGGTTACCTTTCTTCGAAACTTTGAGAAGCACTGCACCATTCAACTGGGGACCCCGGCAGCAAAAAGCCTTCGAAGACTTGAAGAAGTATCTCACCAGCTTGACTGTTTTAACCAGCCCAAGCAAAGGGGACTTGTTACTGCTGTACGTCGCAGCCTCGCCTCATGCAGCGAGCGCAGTCTTAATCAAAGAATTGCACGAGAACAACAAAACCAGGCAAGCCCCAATCTACTACGTATCAGAAACCCTCGAAGGGCCAAAACGAAACTACTCAGAGCTCGAGAAGATAGCGTATGCAGTGGTCTTGGCATCAAGAAAGCTTAAGCACTATTTTCAAGCATACAAAATCCACGTACCCTCGGCTTTTCCCCTCGAGAATATTTTCAAAAACAACGAGGCAGTCGGAAGAATAGCAAAATGGGCAGTTGAACTCAACAGCTACGCCCTAACCTTCGTCGGTGGAACAGCAATCAAATCCCAGGCACTAGCAGATTTCATAGCAGAATGGACCCCAGACCCTCGCAAACATGAACCTCACCAAGACCCATTTTGGACTGTGTATGTTGACGGAGCCTGGGGTGCAACTAGCGCAGGGGCCTCGGCCATTCTAGTCTCGCCATCCGGATCTAAGCTAAGATACGCAAGAAGACTTGACTTCAAATGTACAAACAACTCCGCAGAATACGAAGCTGTGATACTCGCTCTCTCAAGGCTTCGATCACTGTCAGTCCGAAGGGCAGTCATCTACACAGACTCACAGGTCATCGCGGGGCACATTGAGAAAAATTACAAGGCCAAAGATCCAGAGCTGCAAAAGTACTTTCAACATGTCCGAAGGTTAGAGTCCTTCTTCCTCGGTATATCAGTAAAGGCAATACCAAGGTCAGAAAATAGCGAAGCAGACTGCCTAGCTAAAGCAGCAACACAACAATTACACCTACCGCCCGATGTTTTCCGCGAAGTTGCGACACAATCAGCTTTCGAAACCTTCGAAAAGAACGCCAAGTTGATCAATGCAATCCAGAGTGAGGACTGGAGGGCACCTATCATAGCCTACATGAAGGGGCTCCACAAACCAGACTCCAAAGAAGAAGAAAACAGGCTAAAACAAAGAGCACGAGGGTATAAGATTGTGGACAACATTCTGTACAAAGCTTCAGTAACCTCGCCCTGGCTCAAATGCGTCCCACAGTCCGAAGGAAATGACATTCTTAAGCTTATCCATGAAGGCATTTGTGGTTCACACAACGGCCCAAGGGCATTAGTTGGAAAAGCCTTCCGGCAAGGTTTCTACTGGCCAACGGCGCTAAAAGATGCAGAAAACATCGTCAAACAATGCGAAGGTTGCCAACTAACAGCAAAAAACCAAAATGCCCCAGGGGCTCCTACGACGCTTATGTGCCCAACATGGCCTCTGCAAAGGTGGGCAATGGACCTCGTGGGCCCACTACCGACAGCTCCAGGAAACCTTCGCTACGCGGTGGTAGCCGTGGAATACTTCACAAAGTGGATTGAAACAAGACCATTGTCTTCCATCACCTCCCTCGCAGTGAAAAAGTTTTTCTGGCAACAAATAGTTTGTCGATTCGGCGTCCCCAAACATCTCACCGTCGATAATGGCACCCAGTTTGACTGCGAAGTTTTCAAAGAATTCTGCGCACAAATCGGTACAATCTTATGCTTCGCTTCAGTTCGGCACCCTCAATCCAACGGCTTAGTTGAAAGAGCTAATGCAACAATTTTCCAAGCCATATCCAAGAAATTGCAAGGCAGGCCTAAGGGAAAATGGGCGGAAGAGCTAACCTCGGTCACTTGGTCTCACAACACCTCGGAGTGCAGAGCAACCAAATTCACACCTTTCAAGCTCCTGTTTGGGGAAGAGGCTGTGCTACCAGAAGAACTGAAGCACGAATCACCGAGAACAACCCTCGAACCAATAGAAAAAAGCCAGCTGCTACAAAGATTTACTCGAAGAAGCAAGATGCAACGCAGTGCACAACCTTCGCAAGTATCAAGAAGAAACCAAAAAATGGAGAGGTAAAAAGGTCAGAATCAAAGACTTGCAGAAGGGTGACCTCGTCCTCATCCGGAAACAAAACGCCGGCACGGCGGGGAAGTTCCAGCCAAAGTGGACCGGTCCATACCTGATATCAGAATGCAATCGCCCTGGCTCTTTCCACCTCTCTGACAGCGAGGGAAACATCCTGCCTCATACCTGGAACATCGACGACCTTCGCAAATACTACCCATAGCGGAGCCTTAGCGAGCCCTCACATTATGTAATTTGTTGTTTCTTCCATTTTCTATGAATGTAACAAACAAAGGAGCTGCACTCTTTTTCCTTACGAAGGGGCGTAAGGTTTTTTAACGAGGCAGTATCCAAACCCTTAATACAGGCTAGAACCCCCAAAAAAGTAAAATCTCCAAGTTATTACTTTTACTAGCAAACATCGAAAAAGCACTTCTTTTTCAAAGAGCGCTACAATCGATGGAAACCCGCTAAGATTGCTTCGAAAAACAACCTTTTTTCTTTTCAAAGCAAACTTCACCTCCAGCTAAGATAAGGGGAGGCGCGAAGTCCAAAAAAGTCGAGCACCCTGGCAAAAACGACAGGGGCTCGCAAAAGCAAACTTCACCTCCACCTAAGATAAGGGGAGGCGCGAAGTCCAAAAAAGTCGAGCACCCTGGCAAAAACGACAGGGGCTCGCAAAAAGCAAACTTCACCTCCACCTAAGATAAGGGGAGGCACGAAGTCCAAAAAAGTCGAGTACCCTCGCAAACACGCCAGGGGCTCGCAAAAGCAAACTTCACCTCCACCTAATATAAAGGGAGGCGCGAAGTCCAAAAAAGTTGAACACCCTCGCAAAACATGCCAGGGGCTCGCAAAAGCAAACTTCACCTCCACCTAAGATAAAGGGAGGCGCAAAGTCCAAAAAAGTTGAACACCCTCGCAAATACAGCCAGGGGCTCGCAAAAGCAAACTTCACCTCCACCTAAGATAAGGGGAGGCGCGAAGTCCAAAAAAGTCGAGCACCCTGGCAAAAACGACAGGGGCTCGCAAAAAGCAAACTTCACCTCCACCTAAGATAAGGGGAGGCGCGAAGTCCAAAAAAGTCGAGCACCCTCGCAAACACGCCAGGGGCTCGCAAAAGCAAACTTCACCTCCACCTAAGATAAAGGGAGGCGCGAAGTCCAAAAAAGTTGAACACCCTCGCAAAACACGCCAGGGGCTCGCAAAAGCAAACTTCACCTCCACCTAAGATAAAGGGAGGTGCGAAGTCCAAAAAAGTTGAACACCCTCGCAAAACACGCCAGAGGCTCGCAAGAAGCAAACTTCACCTCCACCTAAGATAGGGGGAGACGCGAAGCCCAAATAAGTCGAACACCCTCGCAAAACGCGAGCCTCGCTAAAAAAGAAAAGGGGGCGTCGCTGCTTTTTGGTACTCGCTAAAAAGAAAGGGGGCGTCGCTGTTTTTCACAAAACAGCTCAGTCTAATGAGACGCGAGCCTCGCTAAAAAGAAAGGCAGCGTCGCTGTTTTTCACAAAACAGCTCAGTCTAATGAGACGCGGGCCTCGCTAAAAAGAAAGGGGGCGTCGCTGTTTTTCACAAAACAGCTCAGTCTAATGAGATGCGAGCCTCGCTAAAAAGAAAGGGGGCGTCGCTGTTTTTCACAAAACAGCTCAGTCTAATGAGACGCGAGCCTCGCTAAAAAGAAAGGGGGCGTCGCTGTTTTTCACAAAACAGCTCAGTCTAATGAGACGCGAGCCTCGCTGAAAAGAAAGGGGGCGTCGCTATTTTTCACAAAATAGCTCAGTCTAATGAGACGCGAGCCTCGCTAAAAAGAAAGGGGGCGTCGCTGTTTTTCACAAAACAGCTCAGTCTAATAAGACGCGAGCCTCGCTAAAAAGAAAGGGGGCGTCGCTGTTTTTCTACAAAACAGCTGTCTAATGAGACGCGAGCCAAGCTAAAAGAAAGGGGGCGTCGCTGTTTTTTACCAAACTTCTCAGTAAAACGAAATGCGGGCCTCGCTAAAAAGAAAGGGGGCGTCGCTGTTTTTTACCAAACTTCTCAGTAAAACTAAACGCGAGCCTCGCTAAAAAGAAAGGGGGCGTCGCTATTTTTACCAAACATCCCAGTTCAACGAAACGCGAGCCTCGCTAAAAAGAAAGGGGCGTCGCTGTTTTTTACTAAAAACATCTCAGTTTAATGAAACGCGAGCCTCGCTAATTCGCTTTCTGAGCTAAAAACTTTGCAAATAACAAAACAACGCAGTGCTGGACAGCCAGCGAGCCTTGCCAATATCCGATAACGAGTAAGGAGTCGTAGTCGTAGCGACATAAAACTAACATTCAGTGTTCTCATTCGTTTACAAAATAGCTTCACAACGACAAACAAATCACGGGAAATTACAAAAAAATTACAAGGAACCTTCGCTCCCTTCAATTAACATCAAATTACCAGAGCCCTCGCTACCTTCCTCAAACTCTGGCTCCACCGCAACGATGGGTCCCCACAACAAAGGAGCTGCCGGAACAATTGGCAGCTCCCCAGACAAAACCCTAGCCCGATACATATATGTACGGCCTACATCACTGACCTCCGAAGGTTCCTCCTTTGGAACCACTGACGATCCGTCCGAACCTAAATCTAGCTAGGTTTGCCCAAACAAGTACTCCAAGGCTATGTTCTCATCAATATCATCATCAATTCCAACTTGCGACGACGAAGAAGCACCAAATAAATAACGGGTGGCCTGCCGGTCAGTAAAGTCCGCCTCGCGCCAAAAACGGCTCGACCTGCTATTTTTTAAGTCATACCTTCGCACCTTCGACCACCAAAAACACTCGAAGGTCAGTGAGGGATGTTTCAGCTTAGCACGAGCCCAAGATTCGCCAGTTACAAAAATATCTTGATAATTTAACGTCAGGGGCGTCACATCAAACACTTCTAGCACGGTTCCATCAGGAACCTGCATTACCATAGAATTAAAAAGTATCGTCAAGTCATTCCACCTACCTCACATATTACAAAATAACTTTCTCATCCATACAATCCTAAATTCTCACACCTGCTCGGCTTCCCCGTGCTCGCCCATCTCAACCCCGCCAGTGGCAGCATCCACACCTTCAGTAGGTGCCTCCTCCGTGGCCACCCCTTGCTCGACACCTTCGCCAGTGGTCGGGGCATCCGCGACCAAAGCTTCAGCCTCGACTGGTGGAACCTCTGCAGAACTAGGAGCAGGAACAGATTCGGAGCTACCACCAGCATCAATGGCCGCAGGCGGCGAAGGCATCGCCTCCCTCCGAGCCTGTAAGCACAAATAAGAGAAGAAACCTAAGTTAACACCAATTCCATAATCATTGAAACAAAGCCAAAAAACCAGTCCCTCCAATAACACGAACCTGAGAGTAGCCTCGGCAGCTTCCTCGAAAGCAAGAGCGCGACCACCGCCAGCAATCCAAAACCGGCGAAGCAAGCGCATCGCACAATTCCGAACCTCGGCGTCCGCGATCTTCATCTGGCGCACCTCGTCCACGGTTGGAAAGTTATGGTTGGGTTTCTTAATTTTGCGAAGGTGTTCGCAATCTGCGTGACGAAGCGTACCAGCCATCGCCAGTGCTCCGGCATACCCACCAAAATCTGCAGCATTCCCAACCAATGAGCTAAACACATCCAGCTCATTACATAACCAACCTTCAAAACCCGCTGCGTCTTCAGCATGCAGCGGTTCCCCGGTAGAACCTCCGGCTTCGGTCAAGCATGTATCTATCTTATTTTTAACCCTCCCCATGCTTTCTCGCCAAGCCTCGGCTTGGGTAGCCAGCTCCTGTACAGCTCTTCTATGAGCTTGTTCGCAGCCAACAAATCCTTGTCCTTTTGCCGGCTAGCAGCCAGGAGCTCCGCGTTGCTATTCGCAATCTCTTGTGCTTCCTCTCGCGATTTCTTAACCTTCTCCAAAGCAGCTTTGAGCTCAATCTCTTTGTTTTCCAAACTCTGGCGAAGCTCTTTATTAGCTTTCTCCGCGTCACTCAACCGGTCATTCAGATAGTGGAGATTATAACTTGCCCTCCGGCGCGCCGACCGGTTGAGAAGCATCAGCTCAGCCACTTTGACGTCAATATCATCGTGAAGTCTCTCCAAGGGCTCATTGGCCAGCCGAAGCTCCGCCTTTGGCACACAAATACGGTTAAACACCCGACCCAGAAAGCGCCTTTCCTCCGGAGCACACTGCAAGTGACATTCTCGAAGGTCCGGGCTCGTGAAAAGCTCGGTCGCCGGGTCGGAAACTCCAAGTTTCTTCACATAATAAGGAAGACATGACCGGCTAGCCTCGCCATACGGCCTCTTCCCCGGGGTCCGGTCCGACTCGACGTCACCTTTTAACTCAAAACCATCGACCCAAATGTGCGAGCCAGCAAACTCGGGGAACGACCCTCGTGGAGGACTCTCCGGCTCAAAGTCCCGTATGATGTCGTCAATGCCTCGCCCAGCCGCAGCATCAACACTGGACGAGGCTATTTCTTTTCCTCGAGCGTCCTCGATGGATACGTCTTCACCGGAGTTACCTTCGCTACTTGACGCATCACTATCCTCGTCGGAGGAGCCCTCTTCAGTACCGCTCTCTTTTTCCTCTTCCTTCTCCCCTTCCTCATCATCATCAGAGACAACCTCGTCATCCGAGATTTGAACCAAAGCACTAATACCGCCCACGCGGGGCACCCGTCCTCCAGTCTTTCCAGTGCCTCGGCCGCTCGGAACAATGGCCGAGGATGAGGAAGTGCCGGTAGCTACCGAACCAACGGCGACCTTCGTCGCAAGTGTTTTAACCCCGGACACCGGCGCTGCCGCGTCCTCGGCCGCGACCCCTCTTCGGCCGTGAAATGATCTCTCTCTCCTCCGCAGAAGCACGTTTCCTCTTCTTCAGCGCATCCTCGCTCGACGGAGCAGGCCAATCAGCATACTTAACCCAAAGGATGTCGAACATCCTGTTGACCCGACCTCCGCTACCCACCGAGCTGTGGATAGCCTTAACCTCCAATGTAGACAATTTACCGACAAGATCTTCAGCCCTCTGCTGAACCCGCTTATAAACAGCATCAACGCCATCTTCGCGCTTCGGAAACTTCTTAAGGACCCTTTCCCAAACTATGTTCAACTCAACCTTCGGCTTCTTCAAACCCCTACCCTCATACTTCGAGTCTTCGTCAACTGCAAACCATTTTTTCCTTCGCAAGAGGGGCCACATCTGGGCACAACAATATTCTTCGACCAAGTCGCGGGCGCATTGAGATCGCACCACAACCCTTAAACAGTCAACCGCGGCATGCGCTTCGGCGCACATCTTAGCCTCAGCGCCCACTTCACCAAGGAGCGGAAGCTCGCCGCAAAGATCGGCATTATCACTGAGTTTGTAGTAAAACCAAAACTCCTGCCATCCGCTGGTCCATTTGTTCTTCTGGGCCTGCACCGGCAGTTCCGATCCGGTACGATGATAGAAAGTGTACACCGCAAACTGACCAAGGTTGGATTTCCCACCGCTGTCAACAATTTTCCGAGGTTGCATGTGCACCCGATGGGTTCGAACAAATCCCTCGACATGGGGTACGATACCCTGAGAACGGCACGCCCAGACATAGACCGACATCTTCGTGAAACACGAAGGTGTCAGCTGATGGAAACGCAAGTTGAACCTTTGCAGAACCGAGGTCACAAAAGAATCAGCAGGAAATCGCAAACTAGCCGAAAAGAATTCCTCAAACAGAACAACCTCGTCTTTGTCCGGCTTCAGAACCGTCTCGCCAGCACTAGTCCTAGCCTTTCCATCTTCTATCCAACCTCGCTTAACATAAGCCGCTAGCTCCGAGGTACAAACCCGGCTGAGCCCGAATTCGAAGGTCACTCCTTCATCCGCAGCAGAAGGAGAAAGAGCACGAGCAGTTTGCTTAGACCTCGCCATCCCTCCAAAAGTAAACCTCGCACAACAAAGGAAACAGAGCCTTCGCAACAAAACAAAAGCAACCTTCGCAAAAACAGATACACAGCAGCAAGGTGGCTATAGCAAAGGCAGGCACAACTCCAAGCCCCCACCAACCCCATCTATTTATAGGCCGGGTGGCGGAACGCCCCACCCAATAAAACCGGCACGAAAACCAAAAACCACAGCACAAAAAACGAAAGGGACTCCTCCAGTTCAAACACAATACAACGGCCCGGCCCAAAAGCAGCCGCGGGCGTCACTGCCAAGGATCCCGTCTCATTTCCCGTTGAAAGGCGCTGCTTGGGCCTAAACACTGTTCTTTAGATCCAAGACAACGAGGGGCTACTGTTGGGGGAAGGGACCCTCGGCAGAGGCGCCACGCAGGCTGGCTCAACAAAACGGCCCGCGCACCTTCGCCCCCTACCCCCCTCCTCCATCCTGCTAAGTCCCTCAGGTCACCGACCAAACCTCTGAATACTGACCCAGCCTTCGGAAGTGTTCAGGAACCTTTTTGCAGGAAAGGGGCGTGAAGAGCGCTGGGAGCGACCCTCGCGCATCCCGCGTACCTTCGCCGAGAGGCCCAGACCCAACCGGTGGCGAAGGACCTCAAACTCTCCGACCAAGCGGATACCTCCGCAAGACGAAGGTCGCCCCTCGTTTTTCCGTCCGGGGGAGCTTGGACCGAGCGGCGGCGGGCGCAGGGAAGGCAGGCTAGGGTTTCGGCTCCGGCTGTGTTTGTACGAGTTTGCCCTTCTGTATGAGTAGTGTTGGGGAAAAGGACCCTCGGCAGAGGCGCCGCCCGAACTGGTGGTCGAAATTAGCCCTCGCGCAACGCCTGGTGTTCTTGCGAGGTCCCTCTCCTATTGGAGACCGTTACCCTGACCCCCGGATGCGGGGACAACCCTCGTCGCTTTGTTGTACTTCTTTGCAGGTCCAAGGCGACGGTCGCACTGCAGGAAACCATCGCTGACTCACGACGCCACCTTCGCTTGGAGCGAAGGTCCAGGCAAGCAGCAAGTGTGCGTCGCCCCAAGGGTGGGCGAAGCCGAGGGTCCGGCGAGCACGGCCGAAGGCTAACACCTTCGTCCTTCTCCCGGGAGGCAAGTGAAGCCGGAGGTCCGGCAGATGACGGAGGTGCGCGGGCCCAAGGGCGAGCGCGGCCGAAGGTCAAGACCGCTGCACCTCTCCCTGAAGGTGAACAAGGGCCAGGTGGCGGCGCGCTGGGGTGTAACCGATTAGGGTTTCCGCTTCAGCTGTGTATTTACGCTTTTGCCCTTCCTCCCTGCGTGGAGGCGAGGAATCTTTGCTGTACCCTTTTGTAATTTGGCCCGTACCCCTTGGCATTCCCTATAAATACCAGGGGGATGAACAGTGTAAGGACGACCTTTTGGGAATTCGAGCACTTTCCACTTCCGTTTCACCTTCGCTACTGCATCCGACACTTGGCCACCTTCGCTCCTTCCTCTGCACAAGTGCGGAGGTTGGACAAGTGTGTTCCCAACAGTTTGGCGCCGTCCGTGGGGACTGAAGAGTGGACAGTCGAAATCTTGACATGGCGGGAAACAGAAGAGCTCACCCAGCGAGGGACCTACGTGTGCCCAGAGAGACAGCGACGGTGGTCCCTCCTGCGGAAGAAATTGTGCAACCCTCGGGGGAAGAGAATGTCACCCCCGAACCCCAATCCCTGGGCCCTCAGGTCCGAATGGCGACGCAGCCACACCCTCACACCTCGGGAGAAGGAGAGCGAGAAGAAGAGGAGATGGGCCTCGAAGCCCTCGAAAGGCTCGAAGCTGAGCTGCAAGAGAAGAAGAGGCGCCTGGAACAGCTAGAGAGGCATAACCGATTGCGCTCAATCAGGCAGAGGGCTGACGAGGCAAGGGAGCAGCTTCGCCGTATGGAGGAATCCCTCGCTGCGGCAGAAGCCGAAGCCGAAGGCTGGAACGATGAGGAGATACCCCCGCTGCAAAAGGGAAACGAGGAACAGAATCAAGATAACCATCGTAACCATCCTCCACCCCCACCAGCACCAGCACACCCAGAGCCATATCCTGTGAGACACCCAAACTTCCGCCAGCTCTACCCAGATGAGAGAGAACAAGACCTTCGCATTCAGCGAAGGCATCAGCAACACCAAATGCCCTATGATCCAAAGTCACCACTCTCCCAAACACTCCAAACCCAGCCCTGGCCACCATGTTACAATCCGCAAAACCTACCTCGCTACGATGGACTTTCCGACCCTCGCCAGTTCATCATGAGCTACGAAGCGGCAGTTGCCGCAGCAGGCGGGGACGAATCAACAATGGCAAAATCCTTCGTCATCATTCTGCGAGACATCGCACAAACTTGGTACAGCAACCTTCGCCCTGGAACTGTGGATTCCTGGATCACCCTCAGAGACAAGCTGTGTACAAATTTCAAGGGCATTACCCCAGCCCCGCTAAACCCCATCGAGCTTTTCAATTGCAAGCAAGAAGAGCGCGAGCCGCTCCAAGATTACTGGCGAAGGTTCATTCAAATCAGAGCAAGGACCCCTGGGATATCTGACGAGGCTGTCATCCTCGCTGCAGTCAGTGGCCTGCGCCCAGGACCATGCTCCTCCAAATTTGCCAGAAAACCGGCAAACTCGATCGAGGAGTTGCATGAAACAATGGAAAGATACTGTAGAGCTGATATGGATTTCAGAGCGAAGTCCGACGCTCGGAGGTCTCAGCAGAGGCCACAGCCGAGGCCTCAACCGAGAGAAAGCAACCTTCGCCAAGAGCAAAGCAACGTCGGTGCAATCAACAAAGCAACAAACTATGAACATCAAACACGGGACGCTCAACATCCGAGCAGCCAAGCCCCGCAGGTTTTGCCACCTCCGCCAAACCAGCGCTACCAGCAGCGAGATCCTGCCAAAATGTATTGTCACTTCTGTGGAATGGGAAAGGGGCACACAACAAAGCAATGCGAATGCTTCGCCAAGGGAAAAGAATTCCAGGAATCCAGGAAACCTGCTCCGTCAGACCCCGAACCATAAACCACACAAGGAAACCAAGCTTCCACCCACCAAATCCAACATACCACTATACCCCCATAAACTACGGCCTACCTTCACAACAACCCCCCTACACCCACCACCCACTCTACAACCAAACCCATTATCAGCCAACCACCACCCCACAACGCCAAAACCCACCTTACACAGTCACATACCCAGCTACCCCCCCAAAACCAAATTCCAACAACCCACCAAGCCACCAGCGCTCTGCCACCACCACCGCCAATCCCCGCGTTACCAGCACCACAACCCGTGAAAGCCGAAGCCCCGAGCCAAACGACCATCAACAATCCAACTTCGACCTTCGGTGTGATTCTAGCTATCACCGGAGGTTCAAATGAAGACCATGGTAACAAACGGCAGAGGAAGGAACACGCCAGACGCGTTCACCACGTGGCCGTCGAAGGACCACATAAATTCGGCCGTTGGTCCCACATCCCCATAACCTTCGATTCCAGTGACATGAAGCTAAGAGATTACCCTCACACAGATGCCATGGTGATCGAAACCAACCTCGCTGGGTGGACTGTCACCAAAATACTGGTCGATACAGGTAGCTCCGCTGACATCTTGTTCGCCTCAACCTTCGACAGCATGAAGCTTGACAGAAATCTTTTGCAACCGGCCGACAACCCCCTATACGGTTTCGGTGGTCAACAAGTGAGAGCCGTCGGGAAAATTTCTCTGCCCGTGACCTTCGGCGACCAAATCAACTGCAGGACGGAACATATAACATTTGATGTCGTCGACATGTTCTACCCATACAATGCCATTTTTGGCCGAGGGATCACAAACGCGTTCAATGCGGTCATCCATCCCGCCTACCTATGCATGAAACTTCCCGCTCCGAAGGGTGTGGTCGCGGTATTTGGGGACCAGGACATTGCAAGGACAGCTGAAGGGAACGTAGCCCCGGGGCAACGTAATGTACACAATTTGTCAAAACCTCAAACCCCCGGTATCAGCGTCGAGGGCGAGGTCCGCAATGACAGAGTGAAGGCGGCGCCAAAGGACGAAACCAAACAAGTCGAACTCTTCGAGGGTAATGCCGAAAGAAAGGTGATCATCTCAGCCAATCTAGACCCTCAATCAGAAGGCAACCTCGTCACCTTCCTCAGAGAAAATTCCGACACCTTCGCTTGGTCCGCCGAAGACCTAAAAGGAGTCAACAGATCAATGATCGAGCATAGCCTGAACATCAAGACAGGTTATCGCCCAATCAAACAAAAGCTTCGCAAGATGTCAGAAGAAAGAAAGGAGGCAGCGAAGGCTGAGGTAAAAAGGCTTCTGGACGCAGGCGTCATTCGCCCAGTCAAATACCCAACTTGGCTCTCAAATGTGGTCCTAGTCCAAAAGAAGAATAAAAAATGGCGAATGTGCGTCGATTTCACTTGCTTGAACAAAGCCTGTCCGAAGGATGACTTCCCCCTCCCAAACATAAGCACCCTGGTCGACAGAGCGGCAGGCTGCCAAATGCTATCCCTCCTCGATTGCTTCTCAGGCTATCACCAAATCTGGATGAATGAAGAAGACGAAGAAAAAACAAGCTTTATCACACCCTCGGGCACCTTTTGCTTCCGAAGGATGGCAGAAGGTTTGAAAAATGCAGGCTCAACCTTCGCTCGCATGACCTCCGAAGTTTTCAAGGATGAGCATGCAGTCTCCGCCTATGTCGACGACCTAGTTGTTCAAAGCGAACTAAAGAGAACCACATACCAGACTTATCGAGGGTATTCAGCAACCTCCGGTCCGCCGGACTGAAACTAAACCCAGAAAAATGTGTTTTCGGGGTAAGCGAAGGCAAGTTGCTAGGTTGCATCGTCTCAGCCAGAGGAATCGAAGCCAACCCTAAAAGATTGATGCCATCTTGAACATGGAACCTCCGACGACCAAGAAAGCAGCTCAGCGTCTGACCGGTCGTTTGGCAGCACTTAGCAGATTCATCTCAAGATCCGCAGAGCGAGGGTTACCATTTTTCGAAACACTCAGAAGCAACGCTCCATTCAACTGGGGTCCCCAGCAGCAAAAGGCCTTCGAGGAGTTGAAAAAGTATCTGACCAGCTTGACTGCCCTAACCAGCCCAAGCAAGGGAGACTTATTGTTACTT
The DNA here is from genome assembly GCA_009763385.1 of Coix lacryma-jobi var. lacryma-jobi. Taxonomy (NCBI): domain Eukaryota; kingdom Viridiplantae; phylum Streptophyta; class Magnoliopsida; order Poales; family Poaceae; genus Coix; species Coix lacryma-jobi. The sequence continues at coordinate 47,721 of VDCT01000741.1, read as the reverse complement.
TACGTCGCAGCTTCGCCACACGCTGCAAGCGCAGTCCTCATCAAGGAGCTCCGCGAAAACAACAGAACCAGTCAAGCCCCAATTTATTATGTTTCAGAAACCCTCGAAGGCCCAAAGAGAAATTATTCGGAGCTTGAGAAAATAGCATATGCCGTCGTCATGGCATCAAGAAAGCTAAAGCACTATTTCCAGGCGCACGAAATACATGTACCTTCGACGTACCCTCTCGAGAACATTTTCAAAAACAACGAAGCTGTTGGAAGAATAGCAAAATGGGCAGTGGAGCTTAATAGTTATGCTGTAACCTTCGTTGGCAGAACAGCGATCAAATCGCAGGTGCTGGCTGATTTCATAGCAGAATGGACACCCGACCCTCGCCCCGGTGAGCTGCAGCAGGATCAGTTTTGGATCGTTTACGTCGACGGGGCCTGGGGCGCAACCGGAGCCGGTGCCTCGGCCATTTTAATCTCGCCCTCCGGGTCGAAGCTGAGATACGCACGAAGGCTAGACTTCAAGTGCACAAACAACTCCGCTGAATATGAGGCTGTGATTCTGGCACTTTCAAAGTTGCGATCGTTATCAGTCCAAAGGGCACTCATTAACACAGACTCTCAAGTCATTGCGGGGCACATTGAAAAGAACTACAAAGCAAAAGATCCAGAACTTCAAAAGTATTTTCAATATGTACGAAGGTTAGAATCTTTCTTCCTCGGCATAACAGTAAAAGCAATATCGAGGACTGAAAACAGTGAAGCAGATTGCTTAGCCAAAGCAGCAGCGCAACAGCTACAGCTCCCTCCGGACGTGTTCTACGAGGTTTCCACTCGGTCAGCTTTCGAAGCTTCCGAAATCAGCATCAAGCTGATCAACACAATTCAATGCGAGGATTGGAGAGCACCCATCATGGCCTACATCAAAGGACTTCATGAACCCAGCTCCACAGAAGAAGAGAACAGACTAAAGCAAAGAGTGCGAGGGTACAAGATTGTGGATAACACCTTATTCAAAGCTTCGGTAACCTCACCCTGGCTCAAGTGCGTGTCACAGTCCGAAGGCAACGACATTCTCAAACTCATCCACGAAGGTATATGTGGTTCACACAATGGCCCGAGGGCACTAGTAGGAAAGGCTTTCCGGCAAGGTTTCTACTGGCCAACTGCGCTCAGAGACGCTGAAACCATCGTCAAGAAATGCGAAGGTTGCCAACTGACAGCAAAAAACCAAAACGCCCCAGGGGCTCCCACAACCCTCATATGCCCAACCTGGCCTCTACAAAGGTGGGCAATGGATCTCGTGGGCCCACTACCGACGGCTCCGGGGAACCTTCGCTATGCGGTGGTAGCCGTGGAATATTTCACCAAATGGACCGAAACAAGACCGCTGTCCTCCATAACGTCCCTCGCAGTAAAAAAGTTTTTCTGGCAGCAGATAGTTTGTCGCTTCGGAGTCCCCCAACATCTAACCGTCGACAACGGCACCCAGTTTGACAGCGAGGTTTTCAAAGAGTTCTGTGCACAAATCGGAACAATTCTATGCTTCGCCTCAGTCCGACACCCGCAGTCCAACGGTCTAGTCGAAAGAGCCAACGCAACAATCTTCCAATCCATATCCAAAAAATTGCAAGGCAGACCCAAAGGCAAATGGGCAGACGAGCTAACTGCAGTCACCTGGTCCCACAATACCTCCGAATGCAGAGCAACCAAATTCACACCCTTCAAACTTTTGTTCGGCGAAGAGGCCGTGCTACCAGAGGAGCTAAAATACGTTTCACCAAGAATAACCCTCGCAAGTGATGAGCCAGCCAAGCTAACTGACAAAGACTTGCTAGAAAAAACAAGATGCAGCGCAGTTCACAACCTTCGCAAGTATCAGGAAGAGACAAAAAAATGGAGAGATAAAAAGGTCAGAATCAAAAACCTGCAAAAGGGTGACCTCGTCCTCATCCGTAAACAAAACGCCAGCATGGCCGGAAAGTTTCAGCCTAAGTGGATAGGCCCGTTCCTGATCGCAGAATGCAATCGTCCAGGCTCTTTCCATCTCTCCGACAGCGAAGGTAATATCCTACCACACACCTGGAACATTGACGACCTTCGCAAATTCTACCCATAGCGGAGCCTTAGCGAGCCCTCGCGTTATGTAATCTTTGTCACATACTATGTTATCCGCACTCATGTACTTGACAAGAACAGGAGCTGCACTCTTTTTCCTTACGAAGGGGCGTAAGGTTTTTTAACGAGGCAGCATCCAAAGCATTAATACAGGCTAGAACCCCCAAAAAAGTAAAATCTCCAACCCTCTACTCCCAAACATCGAAAAAGCGGATCTCTTTCAAGAGCGCTACATTCGATGAAAACCTGCTAAGATTGCTTCGAAAAACATTCCTTTTCTTTTCAAAGCAAACTTCACCTTCGCCTAAGATAAGGGGAGGAAAGTCGAGCACCCTGGCACAAACGACAGGGGCTCGCAAAAGCAAACTCACCTCCGCCTAAGATAAGGGGAGGAAAGTCGAGCACCCTGGCACAAACGACAGGGGCTCGCAAAAGCAATTTCCACCTCCGCCTAAGACAAGGGGAGGTCGAAAAAGTCGAGCACCCTGGCACAAACGACAGGGGCTCGCAAAAGCAATTTCCACCTCCGCCTAAGACAAGGGGAGGTCGAAAAAGTCGAGCACCCTGGCACAAACGACAGGGACTCGCAAAAAAGCAATTTCCACCTCCGCCTAAGACAAGGGGAGGTCGAAAAAGTCGAGCACCCTGGCACAAACGACAGGGGCTCGCAAAAAAGCAATTTCCACCTCCGCCTAAGACAAGGGGAGGTCGAAAAAGTCGAGCACCCTGGCACAAACGACAGGGGCTCGCAAAAAAGCAATTTCCACCTCCGCCCGAGACAAGGGGGGTCGAAAAAGTCGAGCACCCTGGCACAAACGACAGGGGCTCGCAAAAAGCGAATCCCACCTCCGCCCAAGATAAGGGGAGGCGTGAAACCCAAAAAACCCGAGCACATCCGCCCGAGCCCTCCAAGCTAGGCCTCGGGCGGACCCACCTTTTCCGTCCCGTCCGAGCCCTCCAAGCTAGGCCTCGGGCGGGCCCACTTTTTCCGTCCCGCCCGAGCCCTCCAAGCTAGGCCTCGGGCGGACCCACCTTTTCCGTCCCGTCCGAGCCCTCCAAGCTAGGCCTCGGGCGGGCCCACCTTTTCCGTCCCGTCCGAGCCCTCCAAGCTTGGCCTCGGGCGGGCCCACTTTTTCCGTCCCATCCGAGCCCTCCAAGCTAGGCCTCGGGCAGGCCCACTTTTTCCGTCCGAGCCCTCCAAGCTAGGCCTCGGGCGGGCCCACTTTTTCCGTCCCATCCGAGCCCTCCAAGCTAGGCCTCGGGCGGGCCCACTTTTTCCGCCCCGCCCGAGCCCTCCAAGATAGGCCTCGGGCTAATTCAGGCACCGGGCGGGTCCAAAAAGCAGAGCACTCTCGCACAACACGCCAGGGGCTCGAAAAGCAGCACCCTCGCAAAACGTATCGCCCAAGTTACGTGACGCGCGAAGCCCTAAAAAGCTCATCTCATCTGTTAGCTTAAAGCTCACGCGAACAAATGCGCGAGCCTCGCTAAAGAAAAAGGGGGCGTCGCTGTTTTTTCAAAACAAGCTCACGAGAGCAAATGCGCGAGCCTCGCTAAAGAAAAAGGGGGCGTCGCTGTTTTTTCAAAACAAGCTCACGAGAGCAAATGCGCGAGCCTCGCTAAAGAAAAAGGGGGCGTCGCTGTTTTTTCAAAACAAGCTCACGAGAGCAAATGCGCGAGCCTCGCTAAAGAAAAAGGGGGCGTCGCTGTTTTTTCAAAACAAGCTCACGAGAGCAAATGCGCGAGCCTCGCTAAAGAAAAAGGGGGCGTCGCTGTTTTTTCAAAACAAGCTCACGAGAGCAAATGCGCGAGCCTCGCTAAAGAAAAAGGGGGCGTCGCTGTTTTTTCAAAACAAGCTCACGAGAGCAAATGCGCGAGCCTCGCTAAAGAAAAAGGGGGCGTCGCTGTTTTTTCAAAACAAGCTCACGAGAGCAAATGCGCGAGCCTCGCTAAAGAAAAAGGGGGGCGTCGCTGTTTTTTCAAAACAAGCTCACAAGAGCAAATGCGTGAGCCTCGCTAAAAGAAACGAAGTGTCGTTGTACACAACTATTACATCTTTCCCTGACAGTTCATAGAATATCTTTACAACCACAAACAAAACAATGCAAATTACAAAAGATTACAAGGAACCATCGTTCCCTTCTATCAGCATCAAATCATCAGGGTGTAACGTAACGGCCCTAATCCCATGGCCCACTGATCACCGTCAGCCACTGACAGTCGATCCGTACAGCCAAGAGATTAAGACCGGGTCCGCTACTGGGCTACATCAGTGCCCGTTGTCCGCAGGATCATCTCACAATTCAGTTACAATCTCTTTAACATTTTGACAAATAACATCGGAGTAAATAGCGGAAGACTTAGATAACAATAGTTTTACAAACCAGGGTTCAACATAAACTTAAAGTGAAGTTATTACAGACCATAGTTCAAATAGATAGAGTTGGCAGAGTAGCATATGACAACAACTAAAGGGTAAAGATACTTCACCCAGCCCGAGGGTGAATGATCACTCATCGGCCTCATCGGCCTCCTCCTGAACAACAGTCACACAGCAGGGTCCAAGGCATACTGAGGGATCTGCCATACCTGCAACATGGGTAATAAAACCCTGAGTACAAAGGTACTCAACAAGACTTACCCGACTAAAGAAAAAGGGAGAAGACTCAGGAATGAAAGGCTTAGGTAGTCAAGGTAAGGCTTAAGCAAGATCAAGTATTTTGCAGAAAAGCATTTTTGTAAACCTTATTTTATTTTGAAAGATCCAGTATTCCTCAATTCTTCATCGTTCATGATTCATTTTACATTTCAAAACATTCCTAGTTGAGAACCACTCTCCGTTGACAGTCAGTGGACCAAGTCTCCATAACCGAGGAGCAACGTTAATCCGGATAAATAATACTCAGCTGAGGATCCCTATCCACACTGCATATGTAGCACCCAAGCTTGCATATGCCAACTCGTCTTCCACGATTCCTCCAAGATTGGGCCCGGTCCTACGCCACCCGGAAGTACAGTACACCACTCCAATCCGGGACTCTAACCCACGTGGGTACATGCTACTTCCGCCATCTCTCCACTCCCAGTGCGCGGTTGTCGGTCCAATAATGGATTTCTCGGAGCCAGAGCTTTCCGTAGTATGTGAATAGTTACAAGTCTTGACCAGCAGGCCCCCATACGGATGGTCCCTACATTTTCCAGCCAGCGACAAGCACCTCGGGACTCTAACCCAAGAGTACAGGTCCTGTCAGTTTTTCAACCCTGTCCCGGTCGGTGTCAACTGTTGAGTCCCGGACTACAACATGACGGCACCGTACGCAAGGACAACCTCTCCTTCCCATTGACTAAGTACGGATCAGATACCTAGCCAATAGTGGGAGTAAAGCCAAATTCCCATAAAGATCCTTAAGTGATCACACTTTTGAAATTGGTATTTTATTGCAAAGTCTAATTCATTAAGCATTGCTAAGCATTTTTCAAATACTTTTGAAAAGCAGGTATCGGGTGTATCAGTGGTCAAGGTAGGTAGTGCATCAATTAGGATAGCACACAACTCCTATAAACCTAATGCAGTAATTTAACTCAAAAGCATTTAAGGAAATCATTTATAAAACTCAAGGGAAGGGTTAAATGCACCGGGGCTTGCCTTGGATGGCAAAAAGAACGGACTCGGGGTTGGAGTAGGTGTCGGAGCTCGGGGTCGCCTCGGGGACAGATCCTTCGGTGGCTACCTCGACTTCAGGTCCTTCTTCGTCAACTATACGGATGCAATGATGAATGCTCATGAGAATGATGATATGGACTTATGGTGCAAGACAATTCTACTGATTCTAGATTACTCTTAAACAAGGCATGATTGAAATCTAGGTTGAGCATAAGAGGTAACCATTTCTTCCTTAAGCAATATTGATTAAACTAGACCTTAATATACTTATCCTAAGCATCATCAAATCATAGCATCACAACCATCATAGACCAAAGGGTAGGGGTCTATGAACATCAATCAATCCAAAGATCATATCATCAAACACTTATTACCAACCCTAATCCATCTTTTCTATTTTCTTAATTTATTTAAAAGGTCATTTTATGAAGTTGCTCCAAAAATTACCAAATTAATCACATAAGTTCATTATGGTGTAGATAGATGGCAAAACAAATTTCATAATTTTTGGAGGTTATTAAGGTGCTCAATTAAAATCAGACATTAATTGGCAAAAGGCACTATTCAACTATTTAAATAAATGCTCGAAAATCAACTTGCTCCAAAAGACTTCAAAATTTTACCAGAGACTAAACATGGCATAAGAAGCTCACAAAAATTTGTCTCATGATTTTTGGAGTTATAAATCACTCTCCGAAAATACCAAAACCTTCATTTTTCAATTAAAAGGGGAATTTTACATTTTCAAATTTTTGCACAAAACTCAAGTTTCATATTTTTATAAAATACTCCAGAGCATAAAGAGTCTACCACAAAAATTTCAGAATTTTTGGATGCACACAGAAAATCATACAAAAAGATGAAAACAGAACACTATTCACATCACTCAGAAAAAGAAAAGAGCACTGTGCTCTTTCTAGGCCGGGCTCGGCGAATCGCGGGGCTCGGCCGAATCGCGCGGGGCTCGGTCGAGACGGAAGCGATAGCTTCGTCCGAGGCCTGGCCCGGAGGCTCGGGCGAGACGGAGAAGTGAGCCTCCGTCCGAGGCCTGACTCGGGCGAGGCGGAGAGCATGCGTCGCCGAGGCTTGGGCTCGGGCGAAGCGGAGGGTCATGCGCTCGCCGAGGCTTGGGCTCGGGCGAAGCGGAGAGGAATCAGAGGCCGAGGGCTCGGATGCTTACCACGGGTCGGAGGCAGGGCTCGAGGGTGAGGCTCGACTTGTGCTCGAGGGTGAGGCTCGGCACGTTCTCGAGGGTGAGGCTCGACTCGCTCGAGGGAGAAGACGACAGCGGCGGCGCTCCGGCGATCCGGCGGTCCTGAGCAACAACAGCGACCGCAAGGGCCGGGTTAGAGTCGCGCGGAGCCAAGGAATATGACACGGGGGTCGGTGAGGGATGGTCATGGCCGGAGGCGGCGAATTTCACGAACCCGAGTTCACCGGTGTTCGGTCGGAGATCGGGAAGATGGGGTTACGCCGGGCAAACGGAGGCGGGGAAGGTGAAATTGAAGGGTGGAAAAGCTTCACGAGCTCAAGGCGGAGCTTCTGAGCTCGGTGGTGGAGCGGCGGAGTGACTGGAGAGAGCTGGCCACGGTGGCGGAGGTGGAGTGCGGAGGTCGGCTCCGGCGGTCTTATATAGCCGCGGCTAAGGGACGGTAGAGACCTCGGGGTTAAGCGGGTAAGGTTTGCGGGGGCGTGCGCACTCGATTGCGCCCTGGCGGATAAGCTGGCGCGCAGCCGGGGCTCGGGCGCAAGCTCGGCCGGCGATGGCCACGCGGCGGCGGCGCGCTGGATGCTATAGGGGCTGAGAGCGAGGGTCAGCGCTCGCGTGCGGGCGCGGAGGGAACAGGGGAACAGCGGCGGCAGGTTGGTGGCGCGTGGGGAGCAGCCGTCTGCGCTGCAGACGCAGCGCCGGCGCCATGGCCGGCCCCCCCTCTCCCTCTGGCTCTACGGGAAGAAGAACAGTGCTAGGGTCTAGGGTTTGACTTTTGGCCAGTTTCTGTATTTTGCAAATTACTCTCAAAAATTGAACTGTGCGACAAAAACTCAAAACACCCAAGTTGTTCAGAAAAAAGAGATCTACAACTTTGTCAATATGAGCATTTTCAAATTCCAAATAGTTTTTGAACTATAATCAAAAACAGAAAAGGGAATACTTTTCAAATTTGATTCAAATCAAAATTACTTTGGATTTCAAACTGAAACTTGAAAATCTTTATATATGAAAGTTGTTCCATTTGACAAAACCTATAACTTTGCTAATATACACTTTTTCTGAAACTCAATAGTTTTTGAATAAATTTTTAAAACTGAAAAGGGGACAAAAACTGGAATTTGAACGAATTTGAAATTACTGCAGCTTTTATATAGAAACATGGAAATCTGTAAATACCAAAGTTGTTCCTCTAGGTCAGATTCACAACTTTTCTTTTTGAACCAACTCAAAATTTTGAATTTTGAAAAAGTTATCAACAAGGGGATAAATCCAGGATTTGGGAATTTAGGGTTTTGCAAAAGGAAATCCAATCAAATCGGATTTTTGAACTTTGATCGAAGCAACAAACATCAGGGCACTAAATTCAAGCAAGAATTACATAGAACTAGGCACAGAGGTGAAATTACCATTTTGCCCCTATAGGAAGAAGTGGGCTAAAAAGGGTTTTTGCAATAGAGGTACATCACATAAAATGATACACTAAGCAAATGCATACTCATGAAATCATGATCAAGATGATTAATGATGCTAATGATGATATGTCAAGTTAATTACATGCTTAAACACCAGAGGTGTTACAGCCTTCCCCCCTTAAAGAAATCTCGCCCCGAGATTCTGCGTCTTAAGAAAGGACAAAGAAAGGATAAAGGCAAAACTTTACATAGACAGGGATTCGAGAAAGTCGGGATAGTTCTTTGCCAAGAAGTCTTCAGATTCCCAAGTAGCTTCTTCTTCAGAGTGCTGGTTCCACTGGACTTTGTACCACCTTGTGGTAGTTCTTCGAGTAACTCGATCTTTGTGATCCAACACACGAACTGGATATTCTGAGTAGGATAGATCAGGCTCTAGCTCGACACCTTCAACTTCCACGACATGTTCTGGTACTCGGAGACACTTCTTGAGTTGGGAGACATGGAAAACATTGTGGACAGCAGAGAGATGATCGGGCAACTTCAGCTTGTAAGCTACCTTGCCACAACATTCCAAAATCTCAAACGGACCAATGTAGCGGGGTGCTAACTTTCCCTTGACTCCAAAACGAGTGACTCCTTTGGTTGGTGAGACCTTGAGATATACGTAATCTCCAACTTGAAACTTCAGAGGTCGACGTCTCTTGTCAGCATAACTCTTTTGTCGGGATTGGGCAATCTTCATGTTCTCTTGTATCTGCTTGACTTTCTCTTCCATATCTTTGACCAGGTCAACTCCAAAGAATTCTCTTTCTCCGGGCTCAGACCAACTGAGGGGTGTACGACAACGACGACCGTACAGTGCTTCAAAGGGTGCCATTTTGATGCTTTCTTGATAACTGTTATTATATGAGAATTCTGCCAAGGGCAAACAGTCATCCCAAGTATCTGCGAAGGTGAGCACACATGCTCTCAACATATCCTCTAACACTTGGTTGACTCGCTCAGTTTGTCCATCTGTTTGTGGATGATATGCTGTACTATGCAAGAGCTTGGTTCCAAGTGAGGTATGGAATGCTTTCCAGAACTTTGCGACAAACTGAGTACCACGATCAGAGATAATGGTCTTGGGTATTCCATGAAGCTTCACTATGTTGTTCTTGTACAAGGCGGCATACGTGGGGACGGCATAGCTGGTCTTGACTGGCAGAAAGTGAGCTTGTTTGGTGAGTCGGTCCACGATTACCCAAATGGAATCAAAACCTTTCTTAGTCTTGGGTAGCCCATTGACAAAATCCATGCTGATATCTTCCCACTTCCAGGCAGGTACAGATAAAGGCTGCAATTCTCCTCCAGGCTTCATGTGCACGGCTTTGACTTTCTGACAAGTATCACAGCGAGCGACATAGCGAGCGATTTCAATCTTCATCTTTGTCCACCAGAATCTCTGCCTTAGATCCTGGTACATCTTGTTGCTGCCGGGATGGATGGAAAACCTAGACAGGTGTGCCTCATCAAGGATCAACTGTCTCAACTCAGGCACCTTGGGAACTACTAGACGGTTCTTGAACCAAACAACTCCTTCATCATCGATCCTGAAACAATCAGCCTTACCGGTCTGGACCTTTTCGATGATGTGCTTGATCCCAGGGTTATCTTTCTGTGCAGCGATGACTTGTTCCTTGACCGATGTTTCTATCCTGACATTGTTCAGGCTTCCTTGCGGAACTATCTCAATACCCATCCTTTCAAGAGCATGGCACAAGGAAAGATCATAGGGCTTCGTCGTCAGACAGTTGCAGTATGACTTGCGACTGAGGGCATCGGCAACTACATTTGCCTTACCAGGATGGTAATGCACTTCGATTTCATAATCTTTAATCAACTCAAGCCATCTTCTCTGCCTCATGTTCAACTCTTCTTGAGTGAAGATATACTTCAGGCTCTTATGATCGGTGTACACATTGCAGGTACTGCCCAACAGATAATGACGCCATATCTTCAAAGCATGCACCACTGCTGCTAACTCGAGGTCATGGGTTGGATAATTCTCCTCATGTCGCCTAAGCTGTCGTGAGGCATAAGCGATCACTCGACCTTCTTGCATCAAAACACAGCCCAAACCAGTACCAGATGCATCACAGTATACATCAAAGGGTTTCTCGATGTCTGGTTGAGCTAGGACTGGTGATGTAGTTAGTAGCTTCTTCAAGGCTTGAAAAGCTTGCTCACAGGCTGTTGACCAAACAAAATCCACGGAATTCTTCAACAACTCTGTGATAGGCTTGGCAACTCTGGAGAAGTCTGGGATGAAACGACGATATTATCCAGCCATTCCCATGAAGCTGCGAACTTCGCGGACAGTGGTAGGTGGCTTCCAATCCAAGATATCTGCCACTTTTTCAGGGTCAACTGACACACCTTCAGCGGACAGGACATGACCAAGGAATTGAATTCGATCTAACCAGAATTCACATTTACTGAACTTGGCATACAACTGGTGATCTCTGAGACGAGAGAGAACGACACGAAGATGCATGGCATGATCTTCAGGAGTTCTTGAATAAACAAGGATGTCGTCAATGAACACGACTACAAATTTATCGAGCTCTGGCATGAACACAGAGTTCATGAGATACATGAAATGAGCGGGGGCATTGGTCAAGCCAAAAGACATGACCAAGTACTCATATAGGCCGTATCTGGTGGTGAAAGCTGTTTTGGGAATATCTTCGGGACGAATTTTTATTTGGTGATAGCCAGATCTGAGGTCGATCTTGGAAAACACTCTGGCTCCAGATAACTGATCAAACAGAAGATCAATGCGAGGCAAGGGATATTTATTCTTGATGGTGACCTCATTGAGCGGACGATAGTCAACGCACAGACGAAGGCTTTTGTCCTTCTTCTTCACAAAGATAGCAGGACAGCCCCAAGGAGATGAACTTGGGCGAATGAGACCCTTATCCAATAGCTCTTGCAATTGGATCTTCAGCTCTGCCAACTCTCTGGGAGGCATTCGATAAGCTCTACGGGATATAGGAGCAGTCCCGGGCTTTAGCTCTATGGCAAACTCAACATCACGGTCAGGAGGTAGACCAGGTAAATCTTCAGGAAAGACATCAGGGAACTCACAGACTACAGGGATGTCTCGGATCCCTTGATCATAGGTAGCATTTAACTGTGTGGAAGCTGGTTTTGAAGGCATAGGAAGTTGGAGAAAGAGTTTGGAGGTACTGTTAGGAATATCCACTCTCACAACTCTATTCAAGATGTCTATCATGGCTTTATACTGACACATCCAATTCATGCCTAAGATGACATCTATCTCTTGATCGCGCAGTACTATCATGGTGGTAGGAAAGACATGTTCCCCCAACATTACTGGTATACTGCGGACCACTTCCTTAGTATTTATCCGCCCTCCAGGCGAAAGTATGCAGAAACTTTCTTTTAACTCCCCCATGGGCAACTCATGCTTGAAGACAAAAGTGCGACTGATGAAGGAATGCGATGCACCAGAATCAAACAAGACGACTGCAGGATGATTGGCAACAGGGAACCTACCGAGCATGACGGGCTCTCCTTCTGGGATGTTACTGACGGTGGTGAAGTAGACTTGCCCGTGCTTCCTAACAAGCTTGCCCTTCTGGACGTGCTGCTGCGGTGCACGGTGCTGCTGCTGTGATCCTCCAGGGCCTTTCTGTGCATGCTGGGCATTCTTCTTGGGTTTTGGGCACTCGCGAGACCAGTGACCAACTTGGCCACAGTTGTAGCATGGATGGTTGTAAGCTGTTTGTGGGGTGGTGACACGAACACCAGGGGCGTTCGGCTGAGTGGCACTTTGCTGGTTGGCATTGTGGGTGGTGGCCGCGGTACGAACGACCACTTGCTGATGGGGGTATGGGGTACGGTTTTGGTGGTGGCTGGGGTGGTAGATGATTCTTGGGCGCTTATGGTTGCTGGAGAAACTGCTAGACCCAGCCTTCTTCTTCTTCTTCTCTTCCTGATACTGGCGGTTGCTCTCCTCGAAAGCAACAGCACGGTCAACGACATCATGGTAGGATCCGTTTAGGTTGTTGGACAAACCTCTGCGAATCTTAGGGTGCAGACCCCTGAGAAACAATCTCTCTTCTTTTCCTCTGTGTTGACATAGTCGGAGGCATACTGGCTGAGGTGGTTGAATTGTCCCACGTACTGCATGACGGTGGAATCTTTCTGTTGCAGGGCCAAGAACTGATCCAACTTCATTTTCATCAATCCCGAAGGGATGTGATGTGCTCTGAAAGCGGTGCGAAACTCCTCCCAGGTCAGCTGGTGACCTTCCGGCTGGGCCGCCAACAGGTTGGCGTACCAGGCACTTGCAGGACCACGGAGCTGCTGAGAAGCGAACCGAGGCTTCTGGATCTCCGTGCAGTGCAGTAGACTGAACTTCTGTTCCATGGTGCATAACCAGTCGTCAGCCTCGAGAGGTTCATCGGCCTTTGTGAAGACCGGTGGGCGTGTTTCGGTGAATTCCACATAGGTTGTCTCTTGGTTGTTGCGGCGACCACGGTTGCCGTTGTTCTGCTGCCCTTGATTCTGAGCCATCAGATTGGCAGCGGCGGCCAAGGCTGCAATGGCATCAGCTAGGGTAGCTGGTACAGGTGGAGGGTTTGGGATGTTGGCATCATCAGAACCTCCAGCTCCGGTACGGGTGTTCACAGGCATTTGTATAAGCAACTCGGAACTCAGCATATATGGGCAAAGGTTCTGAAACAACTTGATTGACAACTTCACTGATACAAAGATAGCTGGTTTGATAAAGATGACAACAGACTGAAAGGAAAGATACATGCCAGACTTGGCGACAGACAGACTAACGCCCCCAAACCTAGTCTAAGGTTTTAGGTAAGCAGATGGTACAGACACAAGGAGTCTAGTCGTCATCAATGAAGATCAACTCTTCGTCATCATCATCATCCTCGATGATAAGCTCAGGCTCTTCCTCCTCATCTTCATCTTCAACGTGGACATCTTCAGTAGGTTCCACTTCCTCATTCTGATCGGGCTCGTGTTCCACTTCGGGTTCCTCCACGATTCCGTCTTCGGGGTCTTCCATAACCGGGGGTACCAAGGGATGGAGTTGATCATGCAGCTGATGCACTTCCTCATGAAGCATATCATTGAACTGCTCAATCTGGGCGGTGTATTGCTGTAGTCCATGGAGCTGGGCTCTGGTAACGTCCTCGCGGGTCCAAGCATCATTGCGCTGCTCGATAGCGCGAATCGTGTTCCGGTTGGCCTGCTCCAGGGAAGCTCGTGCCTCATAAAACTCCATGCGAGAAAGGTAGAAGTCATGCTCCATGTTCTCCATTTCAGCCTTCAGATTCTTGATTTCCTCCTTCAGCTGCTTGCGGGTGCGGCGGGGAAAACGACGACCATTGGAGGATTCTCCATACTCTTCTCCGGTGCGTGGCGCCAGCTGGTGACGCGGCACACCGTTCGGTCCAGTCGACTTGCGGGCAGTCCACTTGATGATGGCCATATCTGGACAAGAGGTTATAGATGAGAAAGGCTAGCAAGAAAAAGGTATAGGCATACTAACCCAACGAACTCTTTTATATACTTAAGTGAATGTGACATGATGCATGAATCGTTCCTACGGAACAAGGCAATGCAACTACTAAAGTAAAGTACATAGGGCTTATACAAGTTGTCTTGCTACTAGTTGCCAAAGACAAGATGAGATGAGAGAAGCAATTTGGACTCAAAAAAAATAGTCAAGTTTAGTTTTTGTTAAAAACATTTTGAAGTTTTCGCAAAAAGATTGCGACGTCATAGTGAGATGCTCCGATACCACTCTGTAACGTAACGGCCCTAATCCCATGGCCCACTGATCACCGTCAGCCACTGACAGTCGATCCGTACAGCCAAGAGATTAAGACCGGGTCCGCTACTGGGCTACATCAGTGCCCGTTGTCCGCAGGATCATCTCACAATTCAGTTACAATCTCTTTAACATTTTGACAAATAACATCGGAGTAAATAGCGGAAGACTTAGATAACAATAGTTTTACAAACCAGGGTTCAACATAAACTTAAAGTGAAGTTATTACAGACCATAGTTCAAATAGATAGAGTTGGCAGAGTAGCATATGACAACAACTAAAGGGTAAAGATACTTCACCCAGCCCGAGGGTGAATGATCACTCATCGGCCTCATCGGCCTCCTCCTGAACAACAGTCACACAGCAGGGTCCAAGGCATACTGAGGGATCTGCCATACCTGCAACATGGGTAATAAAACCCTGAGTACAAAGGTACTCAACAAGACTTACCCGACTAAAGAAAAAGGGAGAAGACTCAGGAATGAAAGGCTTAGGTAGTCAAGGTAAGGCTTAAGCAAGATCAAGTATTTTGCAGAAAAGCATTTTTGTAAACCTTATTTTATTTTGAAAGATCCAGTATTCCTCAATTCTTCATCGTTCATGATTCATTTTACATTTCAAAACATTCCTAGTTGAGAACCACTCTCCGTTGACAGTCAGTGGACCAAGTCTCCATAACCGAGGAGCAACGTTAATCCGGATAAATAATACTCAGCTGAGGATCCCTATCCACACTGCATATGTAGCACCCAAGCTTGCATATGCCAACTCGTCTTCCACGATTCCTCCAAGATTGGGCCCGGTCCTACGCCACCCGGAAGTACAGTACACCACTCCAATCCGGGACTCTAACCCACGTGGGTACATGCTACTTCCGCCATCTCTCCACTCCCAGTGCGCGGTTGTCGGTCCAATAATGGATTTCTCGGAGCCAGAGCTTTCCGTAGTATGTGAATAGTTACAAGTCTTGACCAGCAGGCCCCCATACGGATGGTCCCTACATTTTCCAGCCAGCGACAAGCACCTCGGGACTCTAACCCAAGAGTACAGGTCCTGTCAGTTTTTCAACCCTGTCCCGGTCGGTGTCAACTGTTGAGTCCCGGACTACAACATGACGGCACCGTACGCAAGGACAACCTCTCCTTCCCATTGACTAAGTACGGATCAGATACCTAGCCAATAGTGGGAGTAAAGCCAAATTCCCATAAAGATCCTTAAGTGATCACACTTTTGAAATTGGTATTTTATTGCAAAGTCTAATTCATTAAGCATTGCTAAGCATTTTTCAAATACTTTTGAAAAGCAGGTATCGGGTGTATCAGTGGTCAAGGTAGGTAGTGCATCAATTAGGATAGCACACAACTCCTATAAACCTAATGCAGTAATTTAACTCAAAAGCATTTAAGGAAATCATTTATAAAACTCAAGGGAAGGGTTAAATGCACCGGGGCTTGCCTTGGATGGCAAAAAGAACGGACTCGGGGTTGGAGTAGGTGTCGGAGCTCGGGGTCGCCTCGGGGACAGATCCTTCGGTGGCTACCTCGACTTCAGGTCCTTCTTCGTCAACTATACGGATGCAATGATGAATGCTCATGAGAATGATGATATGGACTTATGGTGCAAGACAATTCTACTGATTCTAGATTACTCTTAAACAAGGCATGATTGAAATCTAGGTTGAGCATAAGAGGTAACCATTTCTTCCTTAAGCAATATTGATTAAACTAGACCTTAATATACTTATCCTAAGCATCATCAAATCATAGCATCACAACCATCATAGACCAAAGGGTAGGGGTCTATGAACATCAATCAATCCAAAGATCATATCATCAAACACTTATTACCAACCCTAATCCATCTTTTCTATTTTCTTAATTTATTTAAAAGGTCATTTTATGAAGTTGCTCCAAAAATTACCAAATTAATCACATAAGTTCATTATGGTGTAGATAGATGGCAAAACAAATTTCATAATTTTTGGAGGTTATTAAGGTGCTCAATTAAAATCAGACATTAATTGGCAAAAGGCACTATTCAACTATTTAAATAAATGCTCGAAAATCAACTTGCTCCAAAAGACTTCAAAATTTTACCAGAGACTAAACATGGCATAAGAAGCTCACAAAAATTTGTCTCATGATTTTTGGAGTTATAAATCACTCTCCGAAAATACCAAAACCTTCATTTTTCAATTAAAAGGGGAATTTTACATTTTCAAATTTTTGCACAAAACTCAAGTTTCATATTTTTATAAAATACTCCAGAGCATAAAGAGTCTACCACAAAAATTTCAGAATTTTTGGATGCACACAGAAAATCATACAAAAAGATGAAAACAGAACACTATTCACATCACTCAGAAAAAGAAAAGAGCACTGTGCTCTTTCTAGGCCGGGCTCGGCGAATCGCGGGGCTCGGCCGAATCGCGCGGGGCTCGGTCGAGACGGAAGCGATAGCTTCGTCCGAGGCCTGGCCCGGAGGCTCGGGCGAGACGGAGAAGTGAGCCTCCGTCCGAGGCCTGACTCGGGCGAGGCGGAGAGCATGCGTCGCCGAGGCTTGGGCTCGGGCGAAGCGGAGGGTCATGCGCTCGCCGAGGCTTGGGCTCGGGCGAAGCGGAGAGGAATCAGAGGCCGAGGGCTCGGATGCTTACCACGGGTCGGAGGCAGGGCTCGAGGGTGAGGCTCGACTTGTGCTCGAGGGTGAGGCTCGGCACGTTCTCGAGGGTGAGGCTCGACTCGCTCGAGGGAGAAGACGACAGCGGCGGCGCTCCGGCGATCCGGCGGTCCTGAGCAACAACAGCGACCGCAAGGGCCGGGTTAGAGTCGCGCGGAGCCAAGGAATATGACACGGGGGTCGGTGAGGGATGGTCATGGCCGGAGGCGGCGAATTTCACGAACCCGAGTTCACCGGTGTTCGGTCGGAGATCGGGAAGATGGGGTTACGCCGGGCAAACGGAGGCGGGGAAGGTGAAATTGAAGGGTGGAAAAGCTTCATGAGCTCAAGGCGGAGCTTCTGAGCTCGGTGGTGGAGCGGCGGAGTGACTGGAGAGAGCTGGCCACGGTGGCGGAGGTGGAGTGCGGAGGTCGGCTCCGGCGGTCTTATATAGCCGCGGCTAAGGGACGGTAGAGACCTCGGGGTTAAGCGGGTAAGGTTTGCGGGGGCGTGCGCACTCGATTGCGCCCTGGCGGATAAGCTGGCGCGCAGCCGGGGCTCGGGCGCAAGCTCGGCCGGCGATGGCCACGCGGCGGCGGCGCGCTGGATGCTGTAGGGGCTGAGAGCGAGGGTCAGCGCTCGCGTGCGGGCGCGGAGGGAACAGGGGAACAGCGGCGGCAGGTTGGTGGCGCGTGGGGAGCAGCCGTCTGCGCTGCAGACGCAGCGCCGGCGCCATGGCCGGGCCCCCCCTCTCCCTCTGGCTCTACGGGAAGAAGAACAGTGCTAGGGTCTAGGGTTTGACTTTTGGCCAGTTTCTGTATTTTGCAAATTACTCTCAAAAATTGAACTGTGCGACAAAAACTCAAAACACCCAAGTTGTTCAGAAAAAAGAGATCTACAACTTTGTCAATATGAGCATTTTCAAATTCCAAATAGTTTTTGAACTATAATCAAAAACAGAAAAGGGAATACTTTTCAAATTTGATTCAAATCAAAATTACTTTGGATTTCAAACTGAAACTTGAAAATCTTTATATATGAAAGTTGTTCCATTTGACAAAACCTATAACTTTGCTAATATACACTTTTTCTGAAACTCAATAGTTTTTGAATAAATTTTTAAAACTGAAAAGGGGACAAAAACTGGAATTTGAACGAATTTGAAATTACTGCAGCTTTTATATAGAAACATGGAAATCTGTAAATACCAAAGTTGTTCCTCTAGGTCAGATTCACAACTTTTCTTTTTGAACTAACTCAAAATTTTGAATTTTGAAAAAGTTATCAACAAGGGGATAAATCCAGGATTTGGGAATTTAGGGTTTTGCAAAAGGAAATCCAATCAAATCGGATTTTTGAACTTTGATCGAAGCAACAAACATCAGGGCACTAAATTCAAGCAAGAATTACATAGAACTAGGCACAGAGGTGAAATTACCATTTTGCCCCTATAGGAAGAAGTGGGCTAAAAAGGGTTTTTGCAATAGAGGTACATCACATAAAATGATACACTAAGCAAATGCATACTCATGAAATCATGATCAAGATGATTAATGATGCTAATGATGATATGTCAAGTTAATTACATGCTTAAACACCAGAGGTGTTACACAGGGCCCCCGTTAAATTCCTCGAACTCCGGCTCAACCGCAACAATGGGCCCCCACAACAAAGGAGTTACCGGCACAATCGGCAACTCACCAGTCAAAACCCTCGCCCGATACATATACGTGCGGGGCACTTCGTCAACCTCCAACGGTTCCTCTTTCGGAACCACCAGCGACCCGGCGGAGTCCACTGCAAGATTGCTTCGCCCGAATAAATAGTCCAACGCAGTGCTATCATCGATATCACCATCTAACGCGGCTTGCGAAGTCGAAGACGAACCAAACAAATAACGCGTAGCTTGCCGATCAGTAAAGTCAGCATCGCGCCAAAAGCTGCTCGACCTACTATTCTTCAAATCGTACCTTCGCACCTTCGACCACCAAAAACGCTCGAAGGACAACGAAGGGTGCTTTAACTTCGCACGAGCCCAGGACTCACCAGTTATAAAAACATCCTGGTAGTTAAGTGTTAACGGCGTCACGTCAAAAACCTCAAGCACGGTTCCATCAGGAACCTGCATTCACATAAAACAGTATAAAACGTCTCAGCATGCATCGAAGTCATTACAAGCATCATTGCTCCTACCAAAACATCCCCATCTACACAATCCCACGCGATCACACCTGCCGGGCTTCTTCAACCTCAGCCGTCACAGCTTCGCCAGCAGCATTCTTCGCATCCTGCGCGGTTTTGCCACTCGCAGCCGCATCTTGTGAGGTACCCTCGCCGACGATTGTCGTTTCCACATATCCCTCAACCGCCACCGGCAGCACCTCCGCAGAGGTGAGAGTCTGAGCGCCTTCGGAGCTGCCGCCGGCCTCTTGAGCAGTAGGCGGCGAAGGCATCGCATCCTTCCGAGCCTGTAAAAAAAAAACCAAAAGGACCATATAATTCAATTCTCAACTCCAAACTCACAATCATCAAACAATACCGAAGAAACAACACCCTCAACACAAACCTGACGAGTAGCCTCGGCAGCCTCCTCGAAGGCAAGAGCCCGACCGCCGCCTGCAATCCAAAATCGGCGAAGGAACCGCATTGCACAATTCCGGACCTCGGCGTCATCAATCTTCATCTGTCGAACCTCTTCGACGGTTGGAAAAATGTGGTTGGGTTTCTTTATCTTACGAAGATGCTCGCAGTCCGCTTGGCGAAGCGTTCCAGCCATCGCCAGCGCCCCAGCATACCCGCCAAAGTCAGCAGCATTCCCAACCAACGAGCTGAACACATCTAGCTCGTTACTTAACCAACCTTCGAAGGCCTCTGCGCCAACCACAGGAAGTGGCTCCCCAGCTGAACCCCCGGCTTCAGTTAAGCATGCATCCATCTTGGTTTTCACCCTCGACAGACTACCACGCCAAGCTTCGGCCTGGGCCGCCACCTCCGCCGACAAATCCTCCACGCGCTTGTTCATAGACACCAAGTCCTTATCCTTTTGCTGACCCGCGGCGATGAGCTCCGCGTTGGCCTTTCCAGCCTCTTGCCCTTCCTTCTTCCATTTTTCAGCCTCCTCCAAGGCGGCCCTCAGCTCACCATCTTTATCTTGCAAGCTCCGGCGAAGGTCTTTGTTCTCTTTCTGCACGTCTTTCAACCGGTCGTTCAGATAATGCAGGTTATAGCTGGCCCTTCGACGTGCCGACCGGTTGAGAAGCATCAGCTCCGCCACTTTCACATCAATATCATCGTGGATATTGTCCAAAGGCTCGCCGGCGAGCCGAAGTTCCACTTCCGGCAGACAAACCCGGTCAAATACACGACCCAAGAATCGCCTCTCCTCCGGAGAGCAAGGCAAGCGGGTGGCTTGAAGATCCGCACTCGTATACAAATGAGTCGCCGGGTCCGTAACACCCAGCTCCCTCGCATAGTAAGGAAGGCTCGCCAGGCTAGCTTCGCCGTACGGCCTCTTTCCAGGGGTCTGGTCCGGGCCAACATCACCCTTAATTTCGGACCCCTCGACCCAAATGTGTGAACCAGCATAATCGGGCACAGACCCCCGTCGTGGGCCCACCCCCTCCACATCCCGCAGCACTTCCTCAATATCTTGTGCAGCCGCATCAACAGCGCTGGACGCAGCTACCCTCTTCCCTCGGCTGTCCTCCACAGAAACGGCTTCATCGGAGTCATCCTCGCTACTGGATGAAGTACTGCCCTCGCCGGAAGACACGACATCCTTTTCCCCTTCTTTCTCTTCCTCATCGGAGTCCTCGGAAACGCCTTCGTCTTCCGAGGTCTGAATTAAAGCCCCGATACCGCCCACGCGAGGCGCTCGCCCTCCAGCCTTTTCAAAACCTCGACCACTCGAGGCCACGGCCGAGGATGAAGTTCCTACGGCACCAGAGCTCGTAACAATCTTCGATGAAATAACTTTTGCCCGACCGCCGGTGCCACCCCGACCTCCACCGCGACCCCTCTTCGGCCGCGAAACCACACCGCTACCCTCCGCAGGAACGCGTTTCCTTTTCTTGGGCGCGTCGTCGCTCGTCGGCGCAGGCCAATTTGTATATTCTATCCCAAGCAGGTCAAACACCCTGTTAATACGACCCCCGCTCCCCACTGAGCTGTGGATAGCTTTAACCTCGAGGGTGGTCAACTTCCCAACGAGATTCTCAACCCTCTGCTGAACTCGTTTGTAAATAGCATCAACACCATCCTGACGTCTCGAAAACTTCTTAAAAACCCTCTCCCAAATCTTGCCCAAATTGAGCTTCGGCTTCTTTAATCCGCGAGCCTCGTACCTCGCATCGTCCTCCACCGGAAACCAAGCCTGTCTCCGACTTAGCGGCCATGCGTCGGCGCAGCAATATTCTTCGACCAGATCACGAGCGCATTGGGAACGCGCAACCACCCTCAAACAGTCAACAGCGGCGTGTGCCTCGGGGCTCATCTAAGCTTCGGCACTCACATCGCCAAGCGGAGGAAGTTCGCCGCAAAGCTCCGAACCCACATCAAACTTATAATAGAACCAAAACTCTTGCCATCCGCTGGCCCACTTGTTCTTCTGCGCCTGCGCCGGTAGCTCCGACCCAGCACGGTGGCAAAAGGTGTACACTCCAAACTGTCCCTGCCTCGCAATACCTTCGCTGTCGGAAACCTTGCGAGGCTGCATGTGCACACGGTGTGTCCGCACAAAACCCTCGACCTGGGGAGCAATACCTTGCGACCGACAGGCCCAAACATACACCGACATCTTCGTAAAGCACGAAGGTGTTAGCTGGTGAAATCTAAGTTTAAACCTCCGCAGAACGGCCGTAACAAACGAGTCAACTGGAAAACGTAGACCAGCTTCAAAAAACTCCTCAAACACGACGATTTCATCTGCACCAGGCTTCGGAACCGTCTCTCCAGAGCTGATCCTCGCTTTTCCCTCCTCGATCCACCCTCGCTTCAAATAGGCCGCCAGTTCAGAACTCCCAACACGGCTCAAACCAAACTCAAAGCTGATGCCCTCGACACCAGTAGAGGGCGAAACAGCGCGGGCAGTTTGCTTCAGCCTCGCCATCACTATCTAAGCCTCGCAAGACGCCGAACAAACAGAACCCTCGCAAATCACTAGAACACAACCTTCGCTACGGGCAGACAGCAGCAGCAGGGAGGCTAGAGCAAAATGAGGGCACAAGGTCTCCACATCCCAACTACCCCTCCTATTTATAGGCCAAGTAGCGGGCACCCCCCGCGACAGTGTCGGCACGACAACCAAAAAACGCGGCGCAAAAAACGAAACAGGCCTCAATAGTATAAAACAACAACACAACGGCCCAGCCCAAAGCAGCCGCGGGCGTCGCTGCCGAGGGCCCCGTTCTGTCCCCATTAAAAGGCGCTGCTTGGGCCTAAACACGGTTTTTTAGATCCAAGACAACGAGGGGCTACTGTTGGGGAAAAGGACCCTCGGCAGAGGCGCCGCCCGAACTGGTGGTCGAAATTAGCCCTCGCGCAACGCCTGGTGTGCTTGCGAGGTCCCTCTCCTATTGGAGACCGTTACCCTGACCCCCGGATGCGGGGACAACCCTCGTCGCTTTGTTGTACTTCTGTGCAGGTCCAAGGCGACGGTCGCACTGCAGGAAACCATCGCAGACTCACGACGCCACCTTCGCTTGGAGCGAAGGTCCAGGCAAGCAGCAAGTGTGCGTCGCCCCAAGGGTGGGCGAAGCCGAGGGTCCGGCGAGCACGGCCGAAGGCTAACACCTTCGTCCTTCTCCCGGGAGGCAAGTGAAGCCGGAGGTCCGGCAGATGACGGAGGTGCGCGGGCCCAAGGGCGAGCGCGGCCGAAGGTCAAGACCGCTGCACCTCTCCCTGAAGGTGAACAAGGGCCAGGTGGCGGCGCGCTGGGGTGTAACCGATTAGGGTTTCCGCTTCAGCTGTGTATTTACGCTTTTGCCCTTCCTCCCTGCGTGGAGGCGAGGAATCTTTGCTGTACCCTTTTGTAATTTGGCCCGTACCCCTTGGCATTCCCTATAAATACCAGGGGGATGAACAGTGTAAGGACGACTTTTTGGGAATTCGAGCACTTTCCACTTCCGTTTCACCTTCGCTACTGCATCCGACACTTGGCCACCTTCGCTCCTTCCTCTGCACAAGTGCGGAGGTTGGACAAGTGTGTTCCCAACAAGTAGCGCAGAGGAATCTTTCTTGTACCCTACTGTAATTTGGCCGGCATCCCTTGGTATCCCCTATAAATACCGGGTGGTGAACAGTGTATGGATATGATTCTTTTTGGGAACAGAGCCATAACAACTTTGTCCTCGTTTCCTTAACCTTCGCTATCGCTTCCGACCCTTGGTCACCTTCACCACTCCCCTGCACAAGTGCGGAGGTGGGGCAAGTGTGTTTCCAACATGGTGGAGAAAGCTGTTTTTGGTATATCCTCTCTTCTAATCTTGATCTGGTGGTAACCTGACCTCAAGTCGATCTTGGAGAACACTTTTGTCTTTGATAACTGATCGAATAAGACGTCAATTCGGGGTAAGAGATATTTGTTCTTTATAGTTACTGCATTAAGCGGTTGGTAGTCCACATACATCCTTAACGTTTTGTCCTTCTTTTTCACAAAGATGGCAGGACATACCCAAGGTGACGAACTAGGACGTATCAAGCCTTTATCCAAAAGTTCTTGCAACTGAGCCTTGAGCTCTGCTAGCTCGTTAGCTGGCATCCTATACGGCCTCCGAGAAATGGGTGTCGTTCCAGGGATTAACTCTATAGCAAACTCCACATCCCTATCTGGTGGTAGCCCTGGCAACTCATCAGGAAAGACATCTGGAAACTCACACACTACTGGGATCTCAGCTATCTGCTTGGCTGTGATATTGAATAGCACTCCGATCTCATGGGGATTTCGGGGTAACTTAAACCGGAAAGAAGACCCATTCCGGGGACTAACCATGGAAACTACTCGCTCTGCGATGTCAAGATTGACCTTCCAGGGTTTCATCCATCCCATTCCCAAAATTATATCCAGACCTAAACCAGGGATGACTATGGGATCCACTATGGCCTGTTTATCCCCAAAAGTCATTTCCACTCCTTTAGCCATTTTACGGGCGGATAGAACAGCTCTGGCGGAACTTATCTGATATTCCCGATCCAACTCTACTAACCCGAGATTAGTTCTTATAGCAAAATTCTCACTTATGAAAGAATGCGATGCTCCGGAATCAAACAACACAACTGCGGGGTACTGATTAACAAGAAACGTACCAGCGGTGACAGGTTCTCCTTCTGGCACTTCCTCAACGGTGGTGAAGTGCACGTGGCCGGTGCGAGGGCGGGGCTGGTTGTACTGCTTCTTCGGCTGGGGGCACTGGCCTGACAGGTGTCCGGTCTGACCACAGTTATAGCACGGTCCAATCACGTACGGGGTCTTGGAACCTCCTGAACCTCCTGCCTTTGCTTTGTTCTGCATCAAGGGAGCGGTGTAGGGCTTCTGAAAACCGGGACGGGGACGGTTGGTGGTTATCTTCCTCTGTGGGGGACGGAACCTTGCTCCTGCAACTGGCGGGCGATACGAGGTGCGTGCTCCAAAAGGGGTCCTCTGCTGAGACGAACCTCCTTCGTTGGCACGACGACGGTTTTCTGTCGCCAGCGTGCTGTCATTAGCTTCTTGGTTCAGACAGTCACTGACAAAGTCACTGAAGGTGGTGTGGTGACTGTTGCCCATCTTGGAAAGCATGGTGGCATTCATGCCACGCTTGAAACTGGCAATCTTTTTGGCCTCCATGTTGACAAAGTCAGGGGCATAACGAGATGGGTTGTTGAAGCTGTGCAGGTATTCTGACATAGACCTGGTTCCCTGGGATAGCCTCATAAACTCTGTGATCTTCATTTCCATTAAACCACTGGGGATGTAGTGATTGCGCATAGTAGTAGAGAGCCGATCCCAAGTGACTTGTGCATTTGCAGGTAGGGATGCACGGTACTGGGCCCACCATAACCCTGCGGGTCCTTCCAACATGTGGGCGACATACTCTGCCTTAAGCTCTTCCATCAAGCGGAGCAGGCGGAACTTCTGGGTGATGGAGTTTAGCCACTCATCTGCCTCAAGCGATTCAGGGGCTTCCTTGAACACAGGGGATGACTGTCCAAGAAGTCGCGGTAGGAGCTATACTGGTTGGGCTCTAGGCCTTGGCGCTGCTGATGCTGTTGCGCAGTGTTGTTAGCGATGTTGCGGAGGGTGGCCTCCATGTGCCTCTGCATTTCCTCCATGTTCCTCTGACTGCCCAGAAATTGGCCAAAAAATGCTTCCGGCGTCATTGGTGCCTGTGGGGGTGGTGGCAGATTCTTCTCCTGTCCAGACCCCTATCCACGTTGGCTGCGAGTGTGTGCCGGCATCTGCATGTCCCATTAATAAGTAATCATTTGGTGATGTCACATTGATCATGAATAAATACTGCACTGTACATAATTCGAAAATTTTAGCACACGACCAAGTATAGGTACTCATTTCCATACAACACCACAGGATAATTGCTAGAGAATAAGATATGCAAACGACGAATTTTCCGTAAAAGGTGCCAGATCGAAGTCTGGGCTTTGTCCAAAAGATACATATGTCATGCCACAACTTAAACATAAAACCAACACATGTTCGGGTGTTACATCATCAGCGAGCACGCTCAAGTTATACAAAAGAAAACGACTCCTAGCGAAGCTAACGCTCAGGCGTCTCCAGCGGCGGATGCGGCGTCCTCCTCATCGGCGTCCATCATCGGCTCGTCGGCGTGGTCCTCGTCGTCCGAAGAAGGCTCTGGACCAAGCACTACCCCGTCCTGGGGCTCCTGGGCTTCATCTGCAGGGGCCTCATCAGCTGCTGGGGCGGCGGCCTCCTGTGCAGCGTGATGCATCTAGTGAACTGCCTCATGGAGCTGATCGATATAGGCCTGCTGGTGATGTATCTGTTGTATCAGTTGATGGGCGCCTTCTCTAAGCTGATCAATCGCTGTGCGGGCCTCGTCCCGCTGTAAGGATGCTGTCAAGTACATCTGCTCAGCGAGGGTCCTGGCGGTGCTCTCTGCCCCTGCTGTGGCACGGGCGTCGTCACGCTCAAGAGTGATCTGATGGATCTTCTCCTGTAGACGGGCTACCTCGGCGTCAAATTCCTCGTGCAGTCTCCTCTTCCTCTGGTAGGTGGCAGTGAGGGTGGAAGACACGCTCTCAAGGCTGCGCTCCAAACTCTCACACATACCCACCAAAGCCTCGGTGGCGCTCATCGCAGATGTCTCGCAGTAGAACCTCTCCTCGGGACTCCCTGTCAGGACTGACTCCCAAGTCTGCCTCCAGTGCAATGGAAAAGGTGATCCACAAGGGAACACTCCTGCCATCGAACTAGCAAGATCGGCGGGAAAACGGGCGATGATGTCCTTCAGCACTAGGTATGCTGCTCGGTTAGCTCCATCCTTGGCACAATTGCCCCTGGTGATCTCTGTCCATCCTGTCCAGTGGGGCTTGGCAGGCAAGGCCTTGACCTTGATCTGCACCATCACCAACGAATCCTGCCCATAGATCTCCTTCTGCCACGAGTACTTAGGCTCCTGTCCCTCCTCATAGCCCACTGCCTGCAGGATCCTCCAAAGGATAGTCGGCAGTCCGAAGTAAGACAAGAATGTGTTCTTGGTCAGCTTCGTGGCCAATCGGTGTCGTGGAACTCCTCTACCTCCGGTGGCCTTGCAAGCAGTCCACTTAGTCCGGGCCACCTGTAGAAACAAAAGGGTTTCGAACTCGCGTGAGACGCATATTAAGTTGGCAAATTTTATAGAAAAGGGACAACTTTTAAATAAGGGGAGGTAATGTAAATGCAAGAAGGTAAACATGATGCACGATCGTACTTACGTTCTCACTCACTAAAAGTGACTCGTAAGTCCTAGCGTTCTAGTCGGTGGCAAGAACGATCTCTCATGCGTTATCTACTCGTTCTACTCGATCACGTAGTTAGTGTACCTGCAGAAGATTCATTTCAGCCCAAAGCAATCTCAATGGTAAATACAACGGAGTATTGGCTCATATGTACGAATACATAGAAGCCAACACTAAACACCATGCAGCAATCCATAAAACATACCCAAAACATTGATACCCTCGTATGTGTTTGCGTGGAGCTCGCACATACTTGGTATAAGAACTCTCACCTAGACCGACGGTTGGACGGCTATGCTCTCATATCTTACAAAATCATTTTATGCATGCTTTTGCGATCGACGTATTCTCTTTTCCCTCGAGAATGGACCAGCAAATAAAGATCCAGCATGAAGCAAAACCCTGAACCCTGTTAGCAGTTAAGCCACCTGATTCCTAGTATAGGCTTAAGGACGAGACTGGGCACACTTAGTAATTGAAAATAGTTTTGAAAATAGTTTTGAAATACCCATTTTAGTTTGAAAATAGCTCCTTTCGGATGCAATCACTTGAACCATGCTCCGATACGAGCTGTCGCGGAACCGTCCTGATTATAAGAGCTCAAGTACCGTCTTACTCAAATCCGTCTGACATCGACTCATACTTGAACCCATATAACCCCGGTAGTCCGGAAATCTCGAAGGATTTCAAACATTACAACATACAGGATCACATCGTTCAAGTATTACATTCGTAAGGAAACATCACAGTTAAAAAAAATGAATTTAAACATCAGAGTGCGAAATTAAAACAGAGTTATTCTAATACTGAGTTTCAAAGTGCGGAAGCTTAAATAAGTTTGGGAACACGACCACCACACATGTGGTCCAAATAAAACATTGTTTGATATCTTAACTTAACACAACTCACTCCTCCTTTTTCAGATAGTGTGCCACTAGGAGTCTCAGTCCGGTAAAAGAGAAGGGGAAGCTTCTTGACGACCCTGCCCTGGGCCTACTCCTCATCACCCTCCACCGGGTAGAGGCAGTGCTTACAATAGCCATAGTACACCTGGCCATTTGCAACAACGGGATAAACCCTGAGTACGGGAATGTACTCAGCTAGACTTACCCGTCCAACTGAAAATAAAGACACCAAGGGTATGCAAAGCTTTTTGGTGGAGCTGGGATCTTTAGTTGCGAAAAGCTCAAAATTACAGGGAAGGATTATTTAATGATTTTTGATGAGCTGTCAGTTTATACCTACCTCTTAATCTAGGTTTGCACCTGAACTAATACATCCACTTGAGTCTAACAAGCAATAATATAACCATATCCAGTTGACTTATCCACATTTTAGTTGAAGCTTTAAAACATCACATGGAGTTGTATCGTGGTGAAGCTCGCCATAGTTTCCCACTAACCGGGGGAGACGGAGACTCGAATTGAATTCCAAACCAGCTAGTGATAAACCTTTAATACCAACCCATACTTTCTCGCTGTTCTGCCAACGAAGGTTACACCATAACTATTAAGCTCGACTGCCCATTTTGCTATTCTTCCAACGGCTTCGTTGTTTTTGAAAATGTTCTCGAGAGGGTACGTCGAAGGTACATGTATCTCGTGCGCCTGGAAATAGTGCTTTAGCTTTCTTGATGCCATGACGACAGCGTATGCTATTTTCTCAAGCTCCGAATAATTTCTCTTTGGGCCTTCGAGGGTTTCTGAAACATAATAGATTGGGGCTTGTCTGGTTCTGTTGTTTTCGCGGAGCTCCTTGATGAGGACTGCGCTTGCAGCATGTGGCGAAGCTACGACGTAAAGTAACAATAAGTCTCCCTTGCTTGGGCTGGTTAGGGCAGTCAAGCTGGTCAGATACTTTTTTAACTCCTCGAAGGCCTTTTGTTGCTGGGGACCCCAGTTGAATGGAGCGTTGCTTCTGAGTGTTTCGAAAAATGGTAACCCTCGCTCTGCAGATCTTGAGATGAATCTGCTAAGTGCTGCCAAACGACCGGTCAGACGCTGAGCTGCTTTCTTGGTCGTCGGAGGTTCCATGTTCATGATGGCGTCAATCTTCTCAGGGTTGGCTTCGATTCCTCTGGCTGAGACGATGCAACCTAGCAATTTGCCTTCGCTTACCCCGAAAACACATTTTTCTGGGTTTAGTTTCAGTCCGGCGGACCGGAGGTTGCTGAATACCCTCGATAAGTCTGGTATGTGGTTCTCTTTTAGTTCACTTTGAACGACTAGGTCGTCGACATAGGCGGAGACGGCATGCTGATCCTTGAAAACTTCGGAGGTCATGCGAGCGAAGGTCGAGCCTGCATTTTTCAAACCTTCTGCCATCCTTCGGAAGCAAAAGGTGCCCGAGGGTGTGATAAAGCTTGTTTTTTCTTCGTCTTCTTCATTCATCCAGATCTGGTGATAGCCTGAGAAGCAATCAAGGAGGGATAGCATTTGGCAACCTGCCGCTCTGTCGACCAGGGTGCTTATGTTTGGGAGGGGGAAATCATCCTTCGGACAGGCTTTGTTCAAGCAAGTGAAATCGACGCACATTCGCCATTTTTTATTCTTCTTTTGGACTAGGACCACATTTGAGAGCCAGGTTGGGTATTTGACTGGGCGAATGACGCCTGCGTCCAGGAGCCTTTTTACCTCAGCCTTCGCTGCCTCCTTTCTTTCTTCTGACATCTTGCGAAGCTTTTGTTTGATTGGGCGATAGCCTGTTTTGATGTTCAGGCTATGCTCGATCATTGATCTGTTGACTCCTTTTAGGTCTTCTGCGGACCAAGCAAAGGTGTCGGAATTTTCTCTGAGGAAGGTGACGAGGTTGCCTTCTGATTGAGGGCCTAGATTGGCTGAAATGATCACCTTTTTTTCGGCATTACCCTCGAAGAGTTGGATTTGTTTGGTTTCCTCCTTTGGCGCTGCCTTCACTCTGTCATTGCAGACCTCGCCCTCGACGCTGAAAACGGGGGTTTGAGGTTTTGACAAATTGTGTACATTACGTTGCCCCGGGGCTACGTTTCCCTCAGCTGTCCTTGCAATGTCCTGGTCCCCAAATAGTGCGACCACACCCTTCGGAGCGGGAAGTTTCATACATAGGTAGGCGGGATGGATGACCGCATTGAACGCGTTTGTGACCCCTCGGCCAAAAATGGCATTGTATGGGTAGAACATGTCGACGACATCAAATGTTATATGTTCCGTCCTGCAGTTGATTTGGTCGCCGAAGGTCACGGGCAGAGAAATTTTCCCGACGGCTCTCACTTGTTGACCACCGAAACCGTATAGGGGGTTGTCGGCCGGTTGCAGAAGATTTCTGTCAAGCTTCATGCTGTCGAAGGTTGAAGCGAACAAGATGTCAGCGGAGCTTCCTGTATCGACCAGTATTTTGGTGACAGTCCACCCAGCGAGGTTGGTTTCGATCACCATGGCATCTGTGTGAGGGTAATCTCTTAGCTTCATGTCACTGGAATCGAAGGTTATGGGGATGTGGGACCAACGACCGAATTTATGTGGTCCTTCGACGGCCACGTGGTGAACGCGTCTGGCATGTTCCTTCCTCTGCCGTTTGTTACCATGGTCTTCATTCGAACCTCCGGTGATAGCTAGAATCACACCGAAGGTCGATGTTGGATTGTTGATGGTCGTTTGGCTTGAGGCTTCGGCTTTCACAGGTTGTGGTGCTGGTAACGCGGGGATTGGCGGTGGTGGTGGCAGAGCGCTGGTGGCTTGGTGGGTTGTTGGAATTTGGTTTTGGGGGGTAGCTGGGTATGTGACTGTGTAAGGTGGGTTTTGGCGTTGTGGGGTGGTGGTTGGCTGATAATGGGTTTGGTTGTAGAGTGGGTGGTGGGTGTAGAGGGGTTGTTGCGAAGGTAGGCCGTAGTTTATGGGGGTATAGTGGTATGTTGGATTTGGTGGGTGGAAGCTTGGTTTCCTTGTGTGGTTTATGGTTCGGGGGTCTGACAGAGCAGGTTTCCTGGATTCCTGGAATTCTTTTCCCTTGGTTTATGGTTCGCATTGCTTTGTTGTGTGCCCCTTTCCCATTCCACAGAAGTGACAATACATTTTGGTAGGATCTCGCTGCTGGTACCGCTGGTTCGGCGGAGGTGGCAAAACCTGCGGGGCTTGGCTGTTCGGGTGCTGAGCGTCCCGTGTTTGATGTTCATAATTTGTTGCTTTGTTGATTGCCCCGACGTTGCTTTGCTCTTGGCGAAGGTTGCTTTCTCTCGGTTGAGGCCTCGGCTGTGGCCTCTGCTGAGACCTCCGAGCATCGGACTTCGCTCTGAAATCCATATCAGCTCTACAGTATCTTTCCATTGTTTCATGCAACTCCTCGATTGAGTTTGCCGGTTTTCTGGCAAATTTGGAGGAGCATGGTCCTGGGCACAGGCCACTGACTGCAGCAAGGATAACAGCCTCGTCAGATATCCCAGGGGTCCTTGCTCTGATTTGAATGAACCTTCGCCAGTAATCTTGGAGCGGCTCGCGTTCTTCTTGCTTGCAATTGAATAGCTCGATGGGGTTTAACGGGGCTGGAGTGATGCCCTTGAAGTTTGTACACAGCTTGTCTCTGAGGGAGGCCCAGGAATCCACGGTTCCGGGGCGAAGGTTGCTGTACCAAGGTCCTGCTGCGGCAACCGCTGCTTCGTAGCTCATGATGAACTGGCGAGGGTCGGAAAGTCCATCATAGCGGGGTAGGTTTTGTGGATTATAGCATGGTGGCCAGGGCTGGGTTTGGAGTATTTGGGAGAGTGGTGACTTTGGATCGTACGGCATTTGGTGTTGCTGATGCCTTCGCTGAATGCGAAGGTTCTGTTCTCTCTCATCTGGGTAGGGTTGGCGGAAGTTTGGGTGTCTCACAGGGTATGGCTCTGGGTGTACTGGTGGAGGTGGGGGTGGTGGATGGTGACGAAGGTTATCTTGATTCGGCTCCTCATTCCCCTCTCGCAACGGGGGTATCTCCTCATTATCCCAGCCTTCGGCTTCGGCTTCTGCCGCGGCGAGGGATTCCTCCATACGGCGAAGCTGCTCCCTGGCCTCGTCTGCCCTCTGTCTGATCGAGCGCAGTCGGTTATGCCTCTCAAGCTGTTCCAGGCGCCTCTTCTTCTCTTGCAGCTCAGCCTCGAGCCTTTCAAGGGCTTCGAGGCCCACCTCTTCTTCTTCCCCCTCCCCTTCTCCCGAAGTGTGTGGGTGCGGTTGCGTCGCCACTCGGGCCTGGGGTCCCAGGGATTGGGGTTCCGGGGTGACATTCTCCCCTCCCGAGGGCTGTGCAATTTCCTCGGCAGGCGGGACCACCGCCGCCGCCTCCCTAGCAACGCGCTGGTCCCTCGTCGAAAGTGCTCTCCTGTTTCCCGCCATTTCAGACTTCGATCCCCACGGACGGTGCCAAACTGTTGGAACGTACTTGCCCAACCTCCGCACTTGTGCAGTGGATAGAGCGAAGGCGGCCAAGCGTCGGATGCAGTAGCGAAGGTAAACGGAAGTGGAAAGTGCTCGAATTCCCAAAAGGTCATCCCTTACACTGTTCATCCCCTTGGTATTTATAGGGAATGCCAAGGGGCACGGGCCAAATTACAAAAGGGTACAACAAAGATTCCTCGCCTCCGCCAGGGAGGAAGGGCAAAAGCGTAAATACACAGCTGAAGCGGAAACCCTAATCGGTCACACTCCAGCGCGCCGCCACCTGGCCCTTGTTCGCCTTCGGGGAGAGGTGCGGCGGTCTTGACCTTCGGCCGCGCTCGCCCTTGGGCCCGCGCACCTCCGCCATCTGCCGGACCTCCGGCTTTACTTGCCTCCGGGGAAGAAGAACGAAGGTTTAACCTTCGGCCGTGCTCGCCGGACCTTCGGCTTCGCTTGCTTGCCTGGACCTTCGCTCCAAGCGAAGGTGGCGTCGTGAGTCAGCGAAGGTTTCCTGCAGTGCGACCGTCGCCTTAGACCTGCACGGAAGCACAACAAAGCGACGAGGGTTGACCCCGCATCCGGGGGTCAGGGTAACGGTCTCCAATAGGAGAGGGACCTCGCAAGCACACCAGGCGTTACGCGAGGGCTAATCTCGAGCACCAGTTCGGGCGGCGCTTCTGCCGAGGGTCCTTTCCCCCAACACCAACCCATACTTTCCCCGTCGGGTCCATGCATTGGGTAACCGCTCGATGCTTGTTCGTGGTGGTAATCGCCGCGGTTCAAGCACGGACCACCCAATTAGAACTATATGATGGCCATTCCGAGGCAGATCGTGTTTCCATACTAGAGGGTGCGACACGGGTTGAGACCGGCCCAAAAAGCTTCTAACCGGCTTTGGGGTCGATGATTATAGCACCGACATATCCCTAAGTAAAAGGGCGTGTTCAAAAATGAACCAGGGCCAACATCGATACAAACCTACATGATCCAACGGACGGACTGCCCCAAGTTTCCAAACTTGTGCCTTGCCTTCCAGTTGACCGTATTTCATTACTACTCAGGTTCTTTTCCACGATAGCAAATATAGCCAACCGTGATCCGGTAAATACCCACCAGGGGTATTACGGGAACATCCTTAACTACTATTTTTATTAAGCAGACTAAGCAATTCTACGTTATAGTAACTAGCAGGATAACAAGGCAGATATTAACCAATAACCAAGGAATGGTAATGCAGCAATTAGGATTCACTCAACTCCTATACCTAATGCATCACAATATAAAATACTCAAGTAAATTAATTATAAAAGTTGGGAGGCTTAGAATGCTCCCGGGCTTGCCTTGGGAAAAGACTGAGGCCTCATGAGCGGAGCACTCAGGCAGGTTAGTTTCCGGCTCGGGGTTGACTTCCTCGGTCCTGGGCAGCTCCGGTATCTCCTGCTCGTCGTTTACTTCCGGCTGCTGGTTGGGCTCCGGGGCTATCGATCCTATTTGCAATGCGGTACATAATTAAATAATGCAAGGTGGAAGATGTTGGTATGAAAATTATTATTTCTTGCAAGCCAACAAAACCAACTTGTTGAACAACTTTTGACATTGCAGTAACTACTTAATTACCACATACAACAAAACCATTATTTCAACTATTTCCTAATTATTAATTCAAAAGAACTCAGGTTTGAACTGCAAGTGCATTTTTCTGAACACAGAAAAATCCACAAAAATTTCAGAAGGTAACTAACACTAACTGGACTTTACTGAACAATTTTCAGCCAGAAATAAAATATAGAACATCAGGTACAAAAAGATGAAATAAACTGCTCAAAAGGTACTTTGAACTAACTCTTCTCATGAAAAGTGTCAAACAGTAGGTTTCATATTTTTCCTAGCTTTACCTATTCATAACCACTCTACTGTAGAAAATTTACTGCCTAAGCATGAACATATCAACGTACACAAAATAATCAAGTTTATTCCAAAATAAACCATTTGAACTACAACCCTGCTCGAAAAGGGTGACATGCTCATTTTCATATTTTTCCTAGGTTCTATTCCACAATTCATATTTATCAAGGAAGTTCCATGAACAGAAACATTATATTCTTCTCTACATGAATTTCCTAAGAAAACATAGAAAAACATATTTGTACAGCAACTTCACATTTTTCCATATACAACCTATTCTTAACATTTTTCCTAACTGGAACATCACACACAGAAACTGCACAAATTTTCCCATATTTTATTTTTACATATAAAACACCTTAACACTTATTCCAAGAAAACAGCCAAAAAGGACTTTAAACCCTAACAGACACTTTTTCTACACAAACAGTGCCTCATACATTTTTCACACGTACTTAACATGATAAGGAACCTACACAAATTTTACCATGAATTAAATCGACCACAAAACATATAAATCTATTTATCTCAACAAAAGCACATAAACTGAATTAAATAAAAACAGTAATATAAACTTTCACCAAAAATACTTTCATATTTTTTCCATGATATATCTACTCATGAGAAAACTACCAAAACTGAAAGCACCTCATTTGGACTTATAAATCGTGCTACACAAAAATAATAAGCTTTTCTGGGAAATAAAACAAAAAGGAAAAATCATTTAAATCTTCCCGGCTGAGTCTGTGTGGACTCGGTCCATGGACCGCAGGGTGGCTGACGCATGGGACCCGCTGGTCAACGGGACCCACTGGTCAGAGAGAGCAAGGCAGGGGAAGGAGTTGACCGTGCGATTCTCGCCGGCGGTGAGGTGGTGCTCGGCGTGTTCCCCATGACGAGGCGGGCCGGGTGGTGGTGATGGTTTGGCCAGTGCATAGCCGTAGCACGCCGGCGGCGATCGATGGCGGACGGCGGCGGCGGTGACGCATGGCTACGCCGTTTCCGGCGGTCGCCGACCAAATTAACGGGGGCAACAGCTTATGTGAACCCTAGGAAGGCTACTAGAAGGGTTGGTTCGGCCGATGAAGCTCCGGTGGAGCTTGACCACGTGCGCGGCCATGGCGGCGTCCATGGCGCTCGGTCGGGCAAGAGTGGGAGGCTAGAGGGCGGTAGAGACCTCGCGGAGGTGTGTTCTCACCTTGCCTTGGCCTGACGAAGCTTGTTGGCGAAGGAGGGAGGTGGCGAAGCTCGGGGTGGTGCAGAACAGGTTCGGGCTCCGGGCGGCGCTGATGGCGACCACGGCGGCGCTCCTCAAGTTCTGGTGTCGGTGAAGCTCGGCGGATGGCGCGGAGGTGCGCACCGTGTGTGCGGGGTGAAGGTGGAGTTGCTGGTGGGAGGAATCGACTTGCGGTGGCTCGGTGGGAGTGGGAACGGAGAGGGGAGCGACGGTGGTGAACGGCGGCGAGCAGTGAAGTGCTCGGCGCGTTCGCAGGAGAGGAGAGGGAGAGAGGGCAGGCAGGTGTGTGCGAATGAGTGAGCGAGTGAGGGAGCGAAGGGAGGCGCTCGGGTTTTGCTCGGCGGAGCGGGCGGACGGCCGGTCGTGGCGGGGGCCACGGCGGCGCGGCGGGCGAGGCAGGGCACGGTCAGCAAGGGGCTCGGCAGGCGAGGCGCGCGCAGAGAGGGTGAGGGAGATCGCTGGCGTGCTCCGGTGGAAGAAGATCGCGCGTGGAGTGGCCGGGATGGATTCGCGGGCAGGGAAGAACGGCCACGTGGCCGCGTCGCCGGCGTACGGCGCGGCCGCGGGTCGGGCGAGCGGCGTGGCGAGCACGCGGCGCGCGGGAGCAACGCGGGGTGCGCGCGCGTGGGCCTGGGTCGGAAAAAGGCCGAACGGGCCGAAAGTGAAGCGCCGGGAAAAATCGTTTTTCCTTTTTCTTTTTCCAAAAACTTTTCAAACTTTGACCATTCAAAAACAGTTTCAAAAACTCCAAACCAGACTTTGACCCAAAATAAAAGTTGCCCAAAATAATTCTCTCTACAACTTTCATAAAAGACACTTCTGCTGAAAAGCCTTTTCTCAAACTCCACAGAAATAAGGCCAATTCTAGAGCTATAAATCATTTTGTTTACCTCATTTTTATTTGCCAAACTATTTTGAACTAGGTTAAAGTATCAATATAGGAAGTATTAGGCTCATTATTCTCCACTTTATAAAATTATTTGCCAAGTCAGAAATCCATTGAAACCATCAAGTCCAATAGAAATCAATAATCCAAATAAATAAACCAAGGACAAAAAGCACTTTCATGCACATGAAATGATGCAATGCATTGCTTATGGGTTTTAGTAGCTAAATAAAGTCCCTAATGCAGTGCTTGACGCTAGGGTGTCACAGGACACGCCGGTCACCTCCGTTTTTGGCCGATTTTTCCGTTAACGCTAGTACACGGCCTATTTCTACCCCCCATCGTCCCCCTCCCGGCGCCCGGTTCACCCCAAGGACGGAAAGCCTCGCGCACTGGAAAACGCATGGGGCATCTTGGCCAAAAACACCCCGCTAGCTATAATCCTCTGGACCTGTTGGGGGGCCCAAACCCGCGCTGACCGCGCCCGGTCTTCCTCCCCGTTTTTTTGTTTGCCGATTTTTTCTGTTTATAACGCTAGTCACAATCACCGGCCTATTTCCTACCCCCCATCCGTCCCCCCTCCCGGCCCCTGGTTTTTCGCCGCCCCAAAGACTGAAGCCCTCGCCTCGCTGAAACGCATGTGGGCGTCTTTGGGCAAACCCGCTAGCTTCCACGACTACCTGTGGCCAAAACCCGTGCGATGCAAACCGGTCCCTCCCTTCCCGTTTTTTTTGGGCTGATTGTTTCCCGGTAAACGCTAGTACAACTGCCTATTTATCCCCACCCATCGTTCCCCCTCCCCCTCCCGGGCGTCCCGGTTTTATGCAATGGGCCGTGCTTTGGCCAACCAGCTTAGCTATGCGACTGGGGCCAACCCCCGCGTGACCGCGGGCGGTCCCTCCCTCCATTTTCGGTTTCTCCGCCCCGGGTCATTTTTTTCCGTTTAACGCTAGTAAAAAAACACGCCCTAATTTTTCTCACCCCGATTCGTCCGTCCCCCTCCCCCCGGCGCCCCGGTTTTTTTTTCGGCCCCAGGAAACGGAAGCCTCGCGCGCTGGAAATGCCCATGGGTCCGTCTTGGGCAACCCCCCCGCTAGTTTATCCCCGCGACTTGGTTGGCCCAAACCCAACCAGCAAGCGCCCCCGCCGGTCCTCCCCCCCCCCTCCTCCCTTTTTTTTTTTTTCTTTTTTTCGGCCGATTTTTTTTCTTGGTTATTAGCTTTAGTACAACAGGCTTCTACCCCACGTTCCCCCTCCCCGGCGCCCCGGTTTTTCCGCCCCAAGGACGTGAGCCATCCACGCGCTTTGAAAACGCATGGGTGCGTCTTTTTTGGGCACCCACACCCCGGCTATCTAATCCGCGACCTGGTGGCAAAACCCGCCGCGGAACCGCGCCGGTCTCCCTCCGTTTTTTCGGCCGATTTTTTTTTTTCCCGCTTTCCGTAACGCTAGTAACATGGCCCTATTTTTTCCCTAACCAAATCGCCCCCCCTCCTGGCGCCTGTTGCCAAAACCAAGGGGATTGGAAAGCCCTCGTGTGACAGAACCGACCAATTCTTTAAAAACCAGAATTAAAACCATTCGAAATCCCCCGCTTCATCAGAGATTTCCATATACTTAAGCTCGTACCAAAAACCCGGTAAGTCCGGAAAAATTTCTCGAAGGATTTTTTTCAAAATTCATGTTTCAACTTTTGCCAAGATCCGTAAATTTGGAAATTACGGTTAACCATATTCCCAACAAGGTAACATTTCAGTTCAAACCCCATAAAAATCAAATTAACACAACTCGGTTTCAATAGTTTTTTATTAACAAACCATAGTTTTCCCTCATTTTTTTGGAAAAGCGAAACAACAATAGTTTTTAAACATAAGTTCTCAGTTTTTCACATACGTGCAACAATGCGGCTGAATCAGTCACAAAGCATCAGGCTAGATAGAAAAATGACACCATGCGCCCATGGGTCTAGTCCCAACACACCCCTCCGACGGGGTTACAGACAAGTTCCCCCGCATAGCAAAGAAGCATTGCTTCAATCTGCAACAACATGGAAAAATAGAACCCCTGATACGAAGAAGTACTCAGCTAGTCCCTTAAAACCCTTCATAAAACCCAGAAAATAAACGACAACCAAAGAGTTATGCAAAGGCCTGTTTTAAACTCTGGGGTTTTGGTCACACTTTACCTTTTTTTGGCTAAAAACATTTTTCATTATTAAAAAACTCCCAATTTAGAGTAAAAAATTAGTAGTCTTATTTTTTAAAATATATCACCTGGATTTTAACTAGATTTTGCAACCTATCTTAAAGCAAATCACTTGGCTATTAATTCAAGCAAGAGTGGAACTATCTCCATCAATTACCTTTTTCAGATTCAACCTCATAACCAACTTTTAGTTCCATAAGGTTAACTACGGGTAAACCACATGCCCCCAATCCAAGTTTACTCTCCCACTAACAGGAGTCCGATGGGCGAATTATAATCGATTCACTTACCCAGCTGGGGATAAAAAATGTTTCGCACCCTCGCCCGATCACAACCTGCCAAGGCAGCCGCTCTCGGGACCCACTTTCAACAAATTCGAGGGAACCAACAACCGCGCGGGACGGTCCCCCAAATGGGCCCCCTTCCCTACCATAAACACAACAAGGGGGTTTATACCTTCAATGCTCCAGGTCCCGCTCAGACTATGAACTGCCCCCCCACGGTCCCCATGCCAGGTCCAATCAGGAGCCCCCGCCTTGTCCCCACGGAACTGCCCAGGTTTTTGCTAAAAAGCAGAAATAGTTTTTTTTTTTGCCCACCGGTAATATATAAAGGGCCCCTGGGTGTTAGGGCGTTCCAACCAAATCGCATCATCACGCCGGCTCGAATAGCCCCTACCTCGGCTTCAATGGGAGGTACTCTCGACTACTCTTCCCTCTCCGTTTAAGTAGGGGGGAAATTGGAAACTGCGTTTCACAAATGACTGAGGTGTGCCTTCCGTCGCGGTCCCCCCCTAATCCGGGGGACACAAATCGAGAGACTACTAGCAAACAGAGAACCCAAATGTCGTGCCCTTGCTCCCTAATCCCCGTCCCGGTCCTCAAAATTAATTAATCACATTGGTTTTCTTCGTGGATAGCAAACGAGGCTATGTCAATGTTCAGTAATCCATCCTATATGCCGGAGACATGGAAAAATCCCCGACTTTTTGTTACCGTCCCCCCTTAACAGGGCCTAGCTAAACGAGCCTAGCCTTAAAGGGAGCTAACAAATTATAATTTGCAAGGTGGACAAGGATAAAGTTGTCAATGCAAAATCAAGCGTAAAAAAACTCACTCAACTTCTATAACCCTAATGCCAACAAACAAATCAATTACATTTTGTAATGCAATTTGTCAAAACCGTAGGGAAAGGGAAAATTCCTTTTTTCCGCGGGCTTTTGGCCTAACCGCCCTCGCTCAAAGTCGAGGAAACGGTTTGGGGGTCCCCCCGGGCCCTCAGGGCAGGAACCCCCTCGACGCCTTCTTTCTCTTTCGGTCCCTCCCTTGGTCCCCCCTGAGTCTCCTTCCGGTCCCCCAACGCTTCCTGCGTGGCGTTTCTGGGTCTTCCACCACACGATTCCCTGATGTGATGCATACACGCTAATGGAATAGAAATGCACATGGAAAAATGGCAAATGGGGATGCAAAACATAGAACAAGACCCAACTCCAGAGAATATAGCACATGTCATCTACTGGCTTCCCTCTTCAACAAATAAAGGTCCCAACATCACCCAAAGAATTAACGAAAGACCTTAACTTAAACCTCACCAAACTAATTCCTCACCCTAATTTCCACGGTTTAGATTCCTAATTATACAACACAAGCGCCCAATTTTATATTATTTTTTAACTTTTCCTTTAACTAACTTGCCTGAAATAATCCAATTTAATCAAGCTTAATACACAACGCAAAACCCATCTACTTCAAACAAAATCTCTTAACAAAAAAACTGGAAGTTACAAACACCTATATTTAGTCCCCTAATCAAAAAATTTCAAACACCCATTTGGGACTCCAAACTCCCAAATCCCTCAATGAAAAGAAAACATTTCTAACCATGAAAAAAGGGTAACCTGTGAAAAAAAAAACGTACACACCCCCTATCAAAAAGTGGGTACCCAACAACAGAATTCTTCCAATTTTTCCTACTGATGAACTTCGTAGCACCAGAAAAGCAAAGTGTGAATAAAAGAATTCTCATTTTTTCAAACTCCCTCCCTATTTTTAAGTAACTCTACAAATAAACAAGAAACAAACATTTAACCACTTTTTTAATTTACTACTGACAAATAGTCCCACGGACAACAACCCTATAATTGGGGGAATTTTCAAAAAAACCGAAACATGTCATCAACAACAAAAACCTAACCAAAAATTAGATCACAATTTTTCTGAGCCCATATAAAGATTATATGCAATGTAACAAGATTTCCATTCAAAACCAAAATTAAATATAACTACACAGAAATTTTATCAACAAACCCTGAACCATATTACATTTTTTTTTCATGCAATAGAACTCAATCACAACAAAACCTTTACAAAAATCTGGTTTTTTCATCACACTGTTTTTAAAGCAGTTTACCAGATAGGGCATCTAAGTTAAATTAAAAACAAGTTAAATCAAACATTCCTGAAAAACTATTTTAAACAACCCTGAAAAAACCCTTAACCTAACTGCTACGGCGTAACCCACGTACTTGCCCCCACCCGGGCCCCCACGACAACCGGGAACCCAAGCCACTGCCCGCGGGCCCTGGGGTCCCCAAAACATGACCCCACCCCCCGGTCAAAAATCCCCTCCAGAAAAAGCAAGGGGAGAGTTTTGACCGCGGCGAAGCTCGCCGGCCCGGCTACCTCTTCCCGAAAAACGACACCCACAACCTTGCTCCCAAACCCTTCCTTCCTTTCCGCTTCCCTGGCGGTCCCCCACTATTCGCCCCGCGCATGCTCGACATACGAGCTCGGCTGGCGGCCCATGGCCGACCACACGGCGGCCCGCTTGCTCGTTTTTGCTACGCCCGCCCGGCTCCGTCCACGACGAGCCTATAAATTAATCCCCCTGAATTCTACTAACTACCCGACTCCAAACGAATTTTAGCGCAGGGCTTGGAAGCTAGGTTTTTTTCAACCGAAGCACCCTCGACCACGACCAATGCCCCCATCCCCGGCGAAACAATGGCAACGTGCCGGAAACGGCCGGCGTAACCGGCCACTAACCGACCCTAAATCTGCCAACCACACCAGCCAACAATCTTCCGACGGCCCAATCGACTCCAAAGGCGAAACACCCAAGCTTAGGGCCGAACGCGACACCAGCCCGCCCAAAAAGAAGGGTTTTGGCCCCCAGGGCCGTACCGATGCCCTGGCCGGCCAATGGTCGGACACGGCGGACCGAATTGGTGTTAACCGTGGGCAACCAAAACCCGCTACGTAACTAAACCATCACCCCCTTACCCAAAATTCTCCACCCCTCCAAAAGCCTCCAATGACCCCCTGAACACAAGCTAAAGCGGAAAAAGATTTTTTTTTGGCAATGGAGGGAGGGGCGACCACGGCAGAACCGAAGGCTCGGCGGTCCAAGGCGGAACTCATCCCAAACCCATTACCCTAACCCCTAGGCGGTTTTTTGAGCGAGCCGCTGGCTAACAGGCGATGCTGGAGGAAAGCGAGCTGTGATGGGTGTCGATTGACTGTTCGGTGCGGGACGGCGTGAACGGCGGCGCGCCCCTGCGTACCTTTCTCCGCTCGGACGTCGGCGAAACAGAAAGCCGAGAGCATAGCGATAGAGGGCACGTATCGGAGGGAGGAGCGGCTCGCTGGGCAGCCGGGGCGAGCGGGCAGCTTATGCTCGCCACGAGCCGCGCGCGGGTTACCCCACCGGGGCCTCCCCCGACCTAGCTCGCGCCACGCGGAGAACGGCTTCTGGCGCTGTCGGCACGGCACGCTCGATTCAAACTGATCGGCCGATTCAGTCAGCTGAATGGGCCGACGATAACGGCCGAACTTGGATGCGATTAACTCTTAATCACGCTTGATGAAACGCTAAGCCACTGTTCCTTGATGTCGAAGCTACATGCCGACTACAACTTTGGTTACAAGATCGAGCTTTGGTTCAGCCTGGATTGCTCTCGAAAAAAGCTCCAAAGATCACCAGGCGAAACTGTTTTGGTCAGTTAGGACTTAGAAGAATTTTCTAAGTCTAATCTCCCCCATTTCTGCCTTGTGGTCCTAAAACACCTTGTTAAACTCATTTTCATGAGTTGGCCCTTAAACACTTTTTGTTCTACTCTAAATTCTACACACTTTTGGTTAAGGGCCCACAGCCATTCAAAGCTTCTATCAAGGAGGTCTTAGTTAGTCAAACAAAAGGACTCCTAGGGCTCTACTAAGGCAATTAGGGTTAAAGACTTGGTTAGCCAAAAAGACCAACACAACCTAGCTTCAAACTGACTTCTCAACAAGGTTCAACTACTAAGGAGACTCCAACACTCCAAAAACAAGTCAAACAAGCACCACACCAAGCATAACATAGCATGCCAACACATGAAATGACACTTAACAAACAAATGCACATGGGATGATGATGATGCTTATGCTCATGAGATGTCAAGTTTATGCATTTAAGGTTGCTTAACACCAGGGGTGTTACAGCCCTCCCCTCCTTAAAAGAATCTCATCCCGAGATTTAAGTTACTAACCATTTCTTATAAAAGTGCGGGTACACCTCTTTCAAATAGTCTTCCGTTTCCCAAGTGGCATTTCGTTCATCTTGCTCACTCCAAGATACTTTGTATTGCTTTACTATTCTCCCGCGAGTTATTCTTTCTTTTCATCAAGCACCCGATATGGTTCCACTGAGTAGGTGAGATCGGATTGCAACTTGATATTGGCTGGTTGTACCTCTTCTTCGGGAACTCGAAGACATTTCTTTAATTGTGACACATGGAATACAGGGAATATAGCCTTCAAATGTTCAGGTAGCTGTAGCTGATAAGCTACTTCTCCCCTCCTTTCCACGATCCTGTAAGGCCCCACAAA
The DNA here is from genome assembly GCA_009763385.1 of Coix lacryma-jobi var. lacryma-jobi. Lineage (NCBI taxonomy): Eukaryota > Viridiplantae > Streptophyta > Magnoliopsida > Poales > Poaceae > Coix > Coix lacryma-jobi. The sequence goes on along the minus strand of VDCT01000741.1, from coordinate 4,366 downwards.
TCTTGGCGCTAATTTCCTTTTCACGCCGAAGCGTCTAACACCTTTCATGGGCGACACTTTCAGATATACATAATCGCCTTCGCTAAATTTAAGCGGTTTCCTTCTCTTGTCGGCATAGCTCTTTTGTCGAGACTGCGCAGCTGCCATATGTTGTTGGATTATTCTAACTTGTTCTTCTGCTTCGTTAACAAAATCAATTCCATAGTATCGATGTAATCCCGGTTCCACCTAGTTCACAGGTGTCCTGCACCTTCTCCCATAAAGAGCTTCAAACGGTGCCATCTTTATGCTTTCTTGATAGCCATTGTTGTAAGCAAATTCTGCTAACGGTAACCATTTCTCCCAAGATCCTTTTGCTGAAATCACACAGGCTCTCAACATGTCCTCCAAGACTTGATTCACTCTTTCGGTTTGTCCTGAGGTTTGGGGATGATAGGCAGAGCTACGGATTAGCTTCGTGCCTAATTCCTTTGCAGTTTCTCCCAAAATGGTGCAGTAAACTGTGTTCCATGATCTGAAACTATAACCTTGGGTATACCATGCAGTCGAACGATTTGATTGATATAAATCTCCGCATAGTCCGGTGCTCGATAACAGGTTTTGACTGGAATAAAATGAGCGGTCTTGGTAAGACGATCGATTATCACCCAAATTGAGTCATTTCCTTTCTGAGTGGTTGGCAAACCGGTGATGAAATCCATACCTATTTGTTCCCATTTCCACTCGGGTATTGGTAACGGTTGAAGTGTTCTGGCTGGCTTCAGGTGAATAGCTTTTACTCGACAACACGTGTCGCATCTGGCTATGTACGCGGCAATCTCTTTCTTCATTTTGGTCCACCAGAACCTTGGACGCAAATCTTGATACATCTTAGTGCTTCCAGGATGAATGGATAACTTAGATAAATGGGCTTCATCCATAATCTGGTTTTTGAGTTCCCTATTCTTAGGCACTACTAGGCATTGGTCAAACCACAACACTCCCTTTCATCAATCCGAAAATGTTTTTGGTTTCAGTTGCGGCCTTTAGCTTTCTGAATAAATTCCCTTGTCGGTTTTCTGTCCTTTCAAGAATCTGATCAACTAAGGTGCCTTGCAGCTTGATATTGTGTAAAATCACAGGGTGTACGAGACTAAACTCGTCCTCTGGTGTAACCTCAAATTATTGCAGTGTGATTTCGACTCAAAGCGTCGGCAACCACATTGGCTTTCCCTGGATGATAATGTATCTGTAGATTGTAATCCTTGATTAATTCAAGCCATCTTCTGCCTCATATTCAGTTCAGGTTGAGTGAAGATATACTTGAGACTCTTGTGATCGGTGTACATTACAGACGTTACCAAGCAGATAATGTCTCCAGATTTTAGAGCGTGCACCACAGCGGCTAACTCTAAATCATGCGTAGGGTAGTTAATCTCATGCTTCCTCAATTGTCGGGAAGCATAAGCAATCACCCTGCCTTCTTGCATAAGAACGCAACCTAATCCAACCTTCGATGCATCACAAAAGACATCAAAAGGTTTCTCGATATCTGGTTGAGCTAAGACAGGAGCAGTGGTCAATAGTTTCCGCAAGGTACGGAAAGCTAATTCAAACTTCTGATCCTTCTGGAGCAAACTTGTCATTGGTTTGGCAATCTTAGAGAAGTCAGGAATGAATCGGCGATAATATCCTGCTAATCCAAGAAAACTCCGAATTTCACCAACTGAAGTAGGAGGTTTCCACTCCATCACTTCTTGTACCTTACTGGGGTCCACAGAAATTCCTTCTTCTGACAGGATGTGACCAAGAAATTTTACTTGCTTCAACCAAAACTCACATTTGTTAACGTTGCATAAAGTTTATGTTCCCAGAGCCTCGTCAAAACAACCCTCAAATGTTTTGCATGATCGTCCGGGTTTTCAGAGTATACTAGAATGTCATCAATGAATACCACTACAAACTTATCCAATTCTGGCATGAATACCGAGTTCATCAAACTCATGAAATACGCTGGGGCATTTGTCAATCCAAAAGACATGACAAGATACTCATATAATCCAAATCTGGTCGAGAAAGCAGTCTTTGGGATATCCTGTGGTCGAATTCTAATCTGGTGATAACCTGACCTCAAATCGATCTTGGAAAACACCTTGGCTCTGGATAACTGGTCAAACAGAATATCTATCCTTGGCAACGGATACTTGTTCTTGACGGTCACGGCATTGAGCGGCCGATAATCCACACACATCCGTAGTGACTTATCCTTCTTCTTAACAAACAATGCTGGCAACCCCACTCGGATATACTAGGTTGAATGAATCCCTTGTCCAGAAGCTCCTTAATCTGAGTCTTGAGTTCAGCTAACTCATTGGGCGGCATACGGTAGGGTCTTCTAGAGATTGGTGCAGTTCCAGGTAACAACTCAATTGCAAATTCCACTGCCCGCTTGGGCGGTAACCCTGGTAATTCATCGGGAAACATCCGGGAAGTCTCGGACGACTGGGATTTTGGACAGGTCTTCTATAGATAAAGTGCATGATAAATCAACAAAGTCAGCACCTCGAGGAAGAGAGATGCGTAGCTTCGTATTCGTCCTCCCATCAGATAAGGTAAGAATCCTATTTGCAGTGTCTAACACCGCATTCCACATACTCATCCAACTCATACCTAGGACTACATCCATATTGAGTCCTGGTAGAACTACGAGATTTGCTCCAAATTTGTGCCCTCCGATGTCGATGGTTGCATTACTAACCATCTGCCTAGACAACACGCTACTCCCCACGGAGCTAACGCGAACCCATAATCCATTTCAGACACCTCTTGACTATGTTTTGTGCAAATGCTTTGCTCATGAATGAATGTGATGATCCCGTATCAAATAAAACAACTGCAGGATGATGGTTAACAAGACACATACCGGCAGTCACGGGCTCTCCAGAACGAGCTTCTTCAGCGGTCATGTTGTGCAGGCGTGTGGGGTAGTTAGCTTGTTGCTTCTTTGGTGAGGGCAATATCTTGCGAAGTGCCCTCTTGGTTGCAGTTGTAACATGGCCCACGAACTGAGGTTTTCCTCCGGTCGAGCTACCTGACCTCCACGAGCTTGGTTAGCAGCTACTTTGTATGGCCTTTGATTGCGCTGAGCTTGCGGCTGATTCTTCTTCTGCGGCGGCCTGAAACGTGCCCCGGCGCTGGTGGTCGATACTGGGTTCGTTGAGCTGGTGGTCCCCTAGGTTGAGATGGTCCGGAATCAAAGGTCCTCTTCCGGGCCTTACTTGCAGCATGCTTGTTATTGTGATTCTCTTGAATCAGGCAATCACTGATAAAGTCATTGAAGACTGTACGAGAAGATGTCCCACTGATTTTCCCATTTTGGTGTTCAACCCTCTCTTGAAACTAGCAATCTTTTTAGCATCTGTATTCACGAAGTCTGGAGCATAACGTGACAAGGAGTTAAACAAGTGATGGTACTCGGTAACAGATCGAGTCCCTTGTGTCAAACTCATGAATTCTGCCACTTTCATCTGAGTCAGGCCTGGCGGAATATAGTGCCCTCGTACAGCTTCAGTGAATACCCTCCAAGTGACAGGAACGTTGGCAGGATAGGTGGTGCGGTGATGCCCCCACCAAATCCCGGCTGGCCGCTGCAGCTGGTGCGTGACATACTCTGCCTTGAGCTCCTCTGTCAGCCTTAGCAAACGAAACTTTTGTTCCATGGTATGTAGCCATTCTTCTGCCTCTAAGGGTTCAGTAGCTTCCTTGAAAATGGGTGGCCTGGTATCCAAGAAATCCCTGAACGAACTATACTGATTTGGCTCGGGACGCGGCTGACCGTGCGCCAAATTCTATCGCAACAAAGCTTCAATGTTGCGCTGGCTTCCCATGAACTGAGCGAAAAGCTGCTCGGGTGTGGCTGGTGGAGGAGGTGGTGGATTACGGTTATCCCTGGGATCCTCATTTTCACCACTACCGCTAGCTCCACTACGAGTTGTCGTCATCTGCATGTATTCATAGCAAGTGATCATTAGGTGGAGTTGCAATTATTGTAGAGAACAATAGATCATGCCAACTGAATTTATTGGAAAACGAATTCGCCAAACAATCACAGAGGCATAATAAATTTCAATCCACATCGCAGCATCACATAATAAGATCGCTTAATACATAACATGCAAAAACCAACATAAACATCCATAGTTTTGCCCATACATATGGGACTTTCCAAGGTCTTACACCACGTGCACATAAGTCTTACTACCCATGCTTACATCCAACCCATACAAAAGCAAAAGATCGGGCTTGCAAAACATACCCAAAAGATCACTAGGCTCTAAGCATACGATCTAGGCTACTCTCTAGCGATGTCACCAATGTCACCATCCTC
>VDCT01000740.1:0-46113 GCA_009763385.1 Coix lacryma-jobi var. lacryma-jobi | reverse complement strand
GGATTCGATCAAACCAATGTCCTTGCATTTTTACACCTTAGTTGTCTCATCATGTTTCTGCATATGTTTACAAACGCTTGCTAGTGTGAGGATAATTACTTATACATTACATAACTAAAGTGAGATTATTAAAAGAAACAATCACTTAAGGCAAAAGCAGTGACGAGAGATTTGTCGAGAGCGTCCATGTGGCAGAGCTGATGTAACTCATTAAACTGAATATATATGATGTCATCACCACGAAAGTAATCATGGTCTCTAATTCTGACGCAAATATAGTCATCAGCTTTTCTGCCACACGTCGTGAGGTACCACTGATTTAGCAAGTGTATTTGTGTACCAAGATCCCACAGGGCCGCTGGGTTGTATAGACTTGTCCATATACATATGCCTCTGCCATTTATCAACTTCTGACCACTTTTGATGCCTGCTTCTTCGAGTATGTTTTCCACATTCAAACCAGTTTCCTCGAAAAATGCAAGCAGTTGCTCAGGATTAACGTCTCCATATGCTCGTGTATGATTTCCATGTTTGTACCGTTTCATTCCAACAACAAGATCCGCACTGATTGCTTCTTTTGTTCCCCGAGCTGTGGGACACCCTTTCCTGCTCTCTTCTTTGTCTTCTTCGCCTCCTCAATTGATTTGCTGAGCGTGCGATCATAGTCTGATTTTGGCGAAGCCTTACGGGCAGCACGTACCTTTTTTTGGTGAGCGTCCATAGTTTGCCTTAGTTTTTTCAGGACGAACAAAAAGGACGACTTCTCCGGTTTTGCTTTGCTCGACCACTAGCAATGGCAGCGTCGAAGAAATTGTTCAAGTCTTTTTGCACTGCAGCTTCAGTCTCCTCCTCGGTCATGTCATATGCAAGTTTTGTCATCTTGGGAGCTGGTTTTCTCACAGAGGCTGTCTTCTTCGGGAGGTGGTGGGGCTGACGCTTTGTTTGTGTGACAGGCCTCTTCTTTGTTGGCGGTGAGGTGTTGGAACCCGCCGTGGAGATGGGGCAGGTGGCGGTGTCGGAGCCCGCTTTAGAGGAGATGGTTGGGCCGGTGGCGGTGTTGGATCTCGTCGTGGAGGAGATGGGGCCGGTGGCGGCGTTGGATCACGCCGTGGGGAGATGGGGCCGGTGGCGGTGTTGGATCCCGTCGTGGAGGAGATGGGGCCAGTGCGGTGATGGATCGCGTCGTGTTTGATCTTGATCATCATCGTCCGCACTGTCACACCCGAGAATTTGCATTCTTAAATTAGAATTAATATGATATATATCGTATTCAAGCACCCAGGTACTCTCTCGGATGCATGGAAAACTCAAACAGAGAGGAATTTGCGGAGGTTCTTCGTAAACCAAAGGGACAAAAGATATATACTATTCCCCTACAACTTTAGGTGAGTTTTGTTATCATATGCACATTTTATTATAGGTTGACATAAAGATATATATATGTGTTGACTATATAAACATAAATGCAGTTTTCACTGGATTCTAATTGTGATCGATCTCCACGAGAGTCGTTTGCTAATCTATGACTCTCTGAGAAAACCACAAAAAGATTACCAAGATATAATAGATATTATCCGAGGGTAAATGTGATCTTTAAATATTGATTCCTGCTAGCTCTTTAACTCTGCAATAGTTAATTAACGATCCAATTATATATATTGTGCAGGGTTTGGACTTGGTTTGTTCAGAAACACCGTCCGGATCTGAAAGCGCAACTTCCTGATCCTCTACGACTAAATGTAAGTTGTACAGTACCTCCCCGCCTCTTTACCTTAATTAGCATCACTCAGCAGACGCACGCTCAACTAAGAGCACTCTTTTTACATCTTGTACAGTGGGTTCTACGGCAGTCACCGGGAAACAATTTATGTGCGTACTATGTTTGCGAGTTCCTGACGGTGTATGAAAAAAGAACTCCTTTACAGAGTCAGCAAGTACGTAACATGTAAATAAATTTATTTCATTTTTTGTTGCTATTACATAAATATTATGTATGTTAATACTTTCTTTTTCTTTTAATCCAAATTGAAGGAGACATGGTTGAAGAACCAGGTGATGGATAAGGTCCGCCTCAAAGCAATTCAAGAGACCATCGCGGGCTTCCTTAATGACCATGTCCTTAAGTCTGGCACCGATTATTGGTTTAATAAAGATGAACCAATGAAGCCAAACCAAGATGAACACTTGTATGACCTCTAAGTTAGGAACAATATTATATTTGTGTGTAAATATCAAGTTAAGGATGCATGATGGATAATGTTGTATATTTTATGTACATATGTATAGCTAGCTCTATAATATATGTATAGTTTCATATTTCATTTGTGTGTAATTGTAAATTTTATGTGTTTATATATATTTATTAGCAGCGAAGAATAATACGTATTTGAAACTGGTCTAATGGAATATATTAGCAGCGAATAATACATATTAGAAAACCTAATGTAATTGTAAAACAAAAAACAATAACCAATTGAAAAGAAAAGAAAAAGAAAAAAGAAAAAAGCAGAGGCCTCTTTAGCCCCGGTTGGTAACACAACCGGGACTAAAGAGGCCAGCCACGGTGGCCCGGCTGGAGGCCTCTTTAGTCCCGGTTGGTGTTACCAACCGGGGCTAAAGGTCCCCCCATTAGCCCCGGGCGAGGGAACCGGGGCTAAAGGTCGGGCCTTTAGTCCCGATTCCTTAGCCCCGGCTCCATGTCCGGGGCTATAGGCCAAAATGGCCCGGGGCAAAAGGCCCTTTCTCCAGTAGTGTTGGTAATACCAACCGGGACTAAAAGTCTTTTGCCCGGACGCAAATTTTTACCGAGACTAAAGCTCAGTTGATAGATCATCCAAAGGCTAGTACTGACCACACAATCCATGTTTGTCTTTAGAGATTGGATAGGCGGCCTTGGCGACTTGGGTTGTCGTGGCCCAACAAGGACTTCATGAAAAAGTGATTAATAAGACGGAGGGAGTATATTATTTACTTACGGTTTCATAATCTAGATTATTGTGTACTTGATTAGTTGTTGGTGGGGCGCTTTTTTCTGGTGTAGGATGAAAACTCACCACCCAAGCGGAATAGTAAAGCTTCAATTGTAGGGTCTTTGTGTCCAGGTGTATTGGGTACTCGATTAGTTGGTGGGGCGTTTTTTTCTGGTGTATGATGAAAACTAACCACCCAAGCGGGCAGATATGCATGCATGTTAATGTGAGGTTAAAATAGACACCACCATGCATGACCATGGGTTCTGTATATATAGATGTTACGGCCAAACGAGACGTACCTGCAGAAGTGCAGCAGAGAGATAAGATATATAGAAGGGAGGGGGAATATGGGTGTAGTAGTTGTTGCAATTTGCTTGTAGCGAAGGTTTGTTTGAGCTTGTCTGCGAGGGTTGAGACAGGTGTTGGTTGTTCGGTAGTGTTAGCAGTTGGAGAGATGGCAAGGTTGAAGCAAACTGCTCGTGCTGTTTCCCCACAGCCGCGGATGAGGGGATTACCTTCGAGTTTGGTTTGAGCCGGGTTTGTGCAAGTGAGATTGCATCTTACGTGCGGTGGGGCTGGATTGAGGAAGGCAAGGCGAGGGCTAGCAGCGGGGAGACCGTGCCGAAGCCGGACGCAGACGAGGTTGTGGTGTTCGAAGAGTTCTTTTCGGCTGGCCTTCGCTTCCCAGCTGACTCCTTCGTGACTTCGGTCCTGCGGAGGTTCAACCTGCGGTTTCATCAGCTTACGCCTTCGTGCTTCACAAAGATGTCGGTCTACGTCTGGGCCTGCAGGTCTCAGGGGGTTGTCCCTCATGTCGAGGGTTTTGTTCGCACTCATCGCGTTCACATGCAGCCTCGCAAGATTATGGACAGCGAGGGCAGGACCAGCCTTGGACAATTTGCGGTGTACACTTTTTGCCATCGCGCCGGCGCGGAGCTGCCGGTGCAAGCGCAGAAAAACAAGTGGAGCAGCGGGTGGCAGGAGTCCTGGTTTTATTACAAACTCAGTGACGGCTCCGAGCTTTGCGGCGAGCTTCCGGTGCTTGGAGATGTGGGCGCCGAAGCTAAGATGAGCATCGAGGCCCATGCTGCTGTTGATTGCCTGAGGGTCGTTGCGCGCTCTCAGTGCGCGCGTGATTTGGTGGAGGAATATTGCTGTGCCAAGATTTGGCCTCTTGGCCGAAGGCAGACTTGGTTCGTTGTGGAGAACGACCCAAGGTATGAAGGTAGGGGCTTGAAGAAGCCTAGTTTGGATCTGGAGAAGGTCTGGGAAAGAACTCTTAAGAAATTTCCGAGGCGCGAGGATGGGAACGAAGCTGTTTTCAAACGAGTTCAGCAGTGGACGGACGAGCTCGTGGGGAAGCTTTCCCCATTGGAATTGAAGGCTATCCATAGCTTGATGGGCGGCGAAGGTCGCGTGAACAGAATGTTTGACATTCTTGGCGTTCGGTACGCCGACTGGCCGGCTCCTTCGAGCGACGACGCGCCGAAGAAGAGGAAGCGTAAGGCTTTGGGAGGAACGGAGATCGTCTCTCGGCCGAAGAGAGGGCGTGGTCGAGGCCGCGGGGGAGCTGGTGGCCGAGCGAAGGTGCTTGCGACAAAGGTCACTGCGGGCTCGGTTGCTGCGGGCAGTTCTTTGGCCGCGGGCCGGAGCGGCCGAGGTGGCAGTTCAGTCGGGGGACGCATGCCTCGCGTTGGAGGGATCGTTGCTTTGGTCCAGACTTCGGGCGACGAGGATGAATCTGATGATGATGCGGAGGAAAAAGCAGAGGGGGAGACGGGCGAGGGCTCGTCTGATGAAGGTAGCGAGGGTTCTTCTGAAGGGCATGACACGGATGAGGAGGTGTCGATTGGAGGCGGAGCCTCGCCGGTTGTTGGTGCGATGGTTACCCAGGGCGCAGATGAGCTTACACGAGATATTGAGCCAGGTAGCCCTCGACGAGGTGCGGTTTCCAGGTTCGCGGGCTCACACCTTTGGGTGGAGGGGTCGGAGTTTGATGGGGAACTTGACTCTGCGCGGTCCCGGGGAAAGAAACCGTTTGGCGAGGCTAGCCGGTCGAGCCTTCCGGAATATGCCAGGAAGCTTGGGATTTCTGATCCGGCCACTGCGCTGTTCACCAGTCCGGACCTTCGGGATTGCCACTTGCAGTGTAGCCCGGAGGAAAGGCGTTTTTTGGGCCGGATCTTCGGCCGCATTTGTGTGCCGGAGGCGGAGGTTCTTCTTGCAGATCAAGCGGTTGGCGATACCTTCGATGATGTTGACGTCAAGTTGGCGGAGCTGATGCTCTTGAACCGCTCAGCGAGGCGGAAGGTTGGCTCCGACATGGAGTTTATGAGGAACCATATGACTGAACTTGAGAAGGAGAACAGCAAACTGGCGCGGAGCCTAGAGGGCAAGGAAAATGAAATGAGGATTGCTTCGGAGAAGGCTGCGAAGGCTCGAGAGGAGGCAGTTGAGCTGGCGAGGCGTAATGCTGATCTGATTGCCGCGGGAAAGGAGAAGGACAAAGCTTTAGCCGAGGCCGAGAGGGTCGGCTGGTTGATTTGAAGAACTCTTGGCGGGCGAGCATGGAGAACGTCAAACGTAAACTTGATTGTTGTCTGACCGAGGCTGGGGGTTCAGCCGGAGAGCCGTTGCCTGCGGTTGATGCAGAGGCCTTCGAGGGCTGGCTGGGCAACGAGCTTGATGTGTTTAGCTCGCTAGTCTCCAATGCAGCCGATTTTGGTGGCTACGCCGGGGCCTTGGCAATGGCGAGCACGCTTCGACTGACGGATTGCGATCATCTTCGCAAGGTCAAAAGGCCGAGCCATGTCTTTCCGACGGTTGAAGAGGTTCGCCAGATGAAGGTTGATGACGCAGATGTCCGGAACTGTGCGATGCGTTTGCTTCGCAAGTTTTGGATCTCCGGAGGTGGCCGGGCTCTCGCCTTCGAAGAAGCTGCCGAGGCTACGCGCCAGGTTCGCTCCTTTGTTTTAAGTTTTTTGGTCTGTGTTGCTTTCGTTTTAGAGGGGTTGTTTGTTGATTTTGGCGAGGTTTGTCCTTTATTTTGCTTGTAGGCTCGACGAGATGCAATGCCCTCACCGCCTGCGGAAGATGCAGCGAGGGGTGACCCTGAAGCCGCCCCTGAGCCAGGCTGTGCGGGGGTTACGCTCGCCGAGATCGAGGCGTTGACCGGGAGCGGGCCGATCGCGGAAGGAGATGCTGCGAAAGAGTCCACGGCGGAGGAGGCGTCAGCTGGGACCTCGACTGCCACCGCTGGCGAGGGTGTGGACATCAATCGGGGGGGAGCTGGGCAGGTGTGATGCCTGGGTTTGTTGGGGCGAGGGAGGTCTTTTTGTAGATACTATGGTTGTTTGTAAAGACTTGGCGAGGCTGAGACATCTCGTATTTTTGTGCAACATGCAGGTTCCTGACGGAACCGTGCTAGACGTGTTCGACGTGACCCCGCTGATGTTGAACTACCAAGATGTTTTTATAACTGGTGAATCATGGGCTCGCGCTAGATTTAAATATCCTTCGCTTTCCTTTGAACGTTTTTGGTGGTCGAAGGTGCGGAGATATGATTTAAAGAATAGTAGGTCGAGTCGATTTTGGCGCGAGACAGACTATACAGACCGCCAAGCCGATCGTTATTTGTTTGGGTCTTCATCGACTTCGCAAGCTGTCGGTGAAGATGATATTGACGAGAACACGGCTTTGGAATATTTGTTCGGTCGAAGGGAGCTTGAAATTGGTTCGGATGGGGCGCTTGTGATCCCGAAGGAGGAACCTTCGGAAGCTGTGACGAGGCCTAGGTACATGTATAGGGCGAGGGTTTTGCCCGGGGAGCTGCCAATTGTCCCTGCAGCTCCTTTGTTGTGGGGACCCCTGGTTCCAGTGGAGGGGGGGTCTGAGATGGAGGCCGAAGGTTTGGATGATTTGGAGTTAATTGAGGGGAGCGGTGGTCCCTTGTAAAGATTTTTTATTTTGGGATATGTTTGTTGTTGTAACATTGTTTTGTAACGGTATGAGAAAAGCGTATGGGTTTTAGCGAGGCTCGCGCACTTGCTCGTGTACGCTTGTTTTGAAAAAACAGCGACGTCCCCTTTTTTCTTTTAGCGAGGCTCGCGCACTTGCTCGTGTACGCTTGTTTTGAAAAAACAGCGACGCCCCCTTTTTCTTTTAGCGAGGCTCGCGCACTTGCTCGTGTACGCTTGTTTTGAAAAAACAGCGACGCCCCCTTTTTCTTTTAGCGAGGCTCGCGCACTTGCTCGTGTACGCTTGTTTTGAAAAAACAGCGACGCCCCCTTTTTCTTTTAGCGAGGCTCGCGCACTTGCTCGTGTACGCTTGTTTTGAAAAAACAGCGACGCCCCCTTTTTCTTTTAGCGAGGCTCGCGCACTTGCTCGTGTACGCTTGTTTTGAAAAAACAGCGACGCCCCCTTTTTCTTTTAGCGAGGCTCGCGCACTTGCTCGTGTACGCTTGTTTTGAAAAAACAGCGACGCCCCCTTTTTCTTTTAGCGAGGCTCGCGCACTTGCTCGTGTACGCTTGTTTTGAAAAAACAGCGACGCCCCCTTTTTCTTTTAGCGAGGCTCGCGCACTTGCTCGTGTACGCTTGTTTTGAAAAAACAGCGACGCCCCCTTTTTCTTTTAGCGAGGCTCGCGCACTTGCTCGTGTACGCTTGTTTTGAAAAAAACAGCGACGCCCCCTTTTTCTTTTAGCGAGGCTCGCGCACTTCTTTTTGATCGCGTTGATGTGGCCCCGCGCCGAGGCCTGGCTTGGAGGGCTCGGGCGGGACGGAGAAAGCGGGGCCCGCGCCGAGGCCTGGCTTGGAGGGCTCGGGCGAGACGGAGAAAGTGGGGCCCGCGCCGAGGCCTGTCTTGGAGGGCTCGGGCGAGACGGAGAAAGTGGGGCCCGCGCCGAGGCCTGTCTTGGAGGGCTCGGGCGAGACGGAGAAAGTGGGGCCCGCGCCGAGGCCTGTCTTGGAGGGCTCGGGCGAGACGGAGAAAGTGGGGCCCGCGCCGAGGCCTGTCTTGGAGGGCTCGGGCGAGACGGAGAAAGTGGGGCTCGCGCCGGGACCTGGCTTGGAGGGCTCGGGCGAGACGGAGAAAGTGGGGCCCGCGCCGAGGCCTGGCTTGGAGGGCTCGGGCGAGACGGAGAAAGTGGGGCTCGCGCCGAGACCTGGCTTGGAGGGCTCGGGCGAGACGGAGAAAGTGGGGCCCGCGCCGAGGCCTGGCTTGCAGGGCTCGGGCGAGACGGAGAAAGTGGGGCTCGCGCCGAGACCTGGCTTGGAGGGCTCGGGCGAGACGGAGAAAGTGGCCGGGTGTTCGACTTTCCTCCCCTCATCATAGGCGGAGGTGAGTTTGCTTTTGCGAGCCCCTGTCGTTTGTGCCAGGGTGCTCGACTTTCCTCCCCTTATCTTAGGCGGAGGTGAGTTTGCTTTTGCGAGCCCCTGTCGTTTGTGCCAGGGTGCTCGACTTTCCTCCCCTTATCTTAGGCGGAGGTGGGTTTGCTTTTGCGAGCCCCTGTCGTTTGTGCCAGGGTGCTCGACTTTCCTCCCCTTATCTTAGGCGGAGGTGAGTTTGCTTTTGCGAGCCCCTGTCGTTTGTGCCAGGGTGCTCGACTTTCCTCCCCTTATCTTAGGCGGAGGTGAGTTTGCTTTTGCGAGCCCCTGTCGTTTGTGCCAGGGTGCTCGACTTTCCTCCCCTTATCTTAGGCGGAGGTGGGTTTGCTTTTGCGAGCCCCTGTCGTTTGTGCCAGGGTGCTCGACTTTCCTCCCCTTATCTTAGGCGGAGGTGAGTTTGCTTTTGCGAGCCCCTGTCGTTTGTGCCAGGGTGCTCGACTTTCCTCCCCTTATCTTAGGCGGAGGTGAGTTTGCTTTTGCGAGCCCCTGTCGTTTGTGCCAGGGTGCTCGACTTTCCTCCCCTTATCTTAGGCGGAGGTGGGTTTGCTTTTGCGAGCCCCTGTCGTTTGTGCCAGGGTGCTCGACTTTCCTCCCCTTATCTTAGGCGGAGGTGAGTTTGCTTTTGCGAGCCCCTGTCGTTTGTGCCAGGGTGCTCGACTTTCCTCCCCTTATCTTAGGCGGAGGTGAGTTTGCTTTTGCGAGCCCCTGTCGTTTGTGCCAGGGTGCTCGACTTTCCTCCCCTTATCTTAGGCGGAGGTGAAGTTTGCTTTGAAAAGAAAAGGAATGTTTTTCGAAGCAATCTTAGCAGGCTTTCATCGAATGTAGCGCTCTTGAAAGAGATCCGCTTTTTCGATGTTTGGGCGTAGAGGGTTAGAGATTTTACTTTTTTGGGGGTTGTAGCCTGTATTAATGCTTTGGATACTGCCTCGTTAAAAAACCTTACGCCCCTTCGTAAGGAAAAAGAGTGCAGCTCCTGTTTTTGTTGAGTACATGAGAGTAGATAACATGAAAAGTATCAAAAATTACATAACGCGAGGGCTCGCTAAGGCTCCGCTATGGGTAGAATTTGCGAAGGTCGTCGATGTTCCAGGTGTGTGGTAGTATATTACCTTCGCTGTCGGAGAGGTGGAAAGAGCCTGGGCGATTGCATTCTGCGATCAGGAACGGGCCTGTCCACTTAGGCTGGAACTTTCCGGCCATGCTTGCGTTTTGTTTACGGATGAGGACGAGGTCACCCTTCTGCAGGTTCTTGATTCTGACCTTTTTATCTCTCCACTTCTTGGTCTCTTCCTGATATTTGCGAAGGTTATGAACTGCGCTGCATCTTGTTTCTTCTAGCAAGTCCTTGTCGGTTAGTATGGCTGGCTCTTCACTTGCGAGGGTTGTTCTTGGTGAGATGAATTTTAGCTCCTCTGGTAACACGGCTTCTTCGCCAAACAAAAGTTTGAAGGGTGTGAACTTGGTTGCTCTGCATTCGGAGGTATTGTGAGACCAGGTGACTGCAGTTAGCTCGTCTGCCCATTTGCCTTTTGGTCTGCCTTGCAATTTTCTGGATATGGATTGGAAGATTGTTGCGTTGGCTCTTTCGACTAGGCCGTTGGACTGCGGGTGTCGGACTGAGGCGAAGCATAGAATTGTACCGATTTGTGCGCAGAACTCTTTGAAAACCTCGCTGTCAAACTGGGTGCCATTGTCGACGGTTAGATGTTGGGGGACTCCGAAGCGACAAACTATCTGCTGCCAGAAAAACCTTTTTACTGCGAGGGATGTTATGGAGGACAGCGGTCTTGTTTCGGTCCATTTGGTGAAATATTCCACGGCTACCACCGCGTAGCGAAGGTTCCCCGGGGCCGTCGGTAATGGGCCCACGAGATCCATTGCCCACCTTTGTAGGGGCCAGGTTGGGCGTATGAGGGTTGTGGGGGCCCCTGGGGTGTTTTGGTTTTTTGCTGTCAGTTGACAACCTTCGCACTTCTTGACGATGGTTTCAGCGTCTCTCAGCGCAGTTGGCCAGTAGAAACCTTGCCGGAAAGCCTTTCCTACTAATGCTCTTGGGCCATTGTGTGAACCGCATATACCTTCGTGGATGAGTTTGAGAATGTCGGTACCTTCGGATTGTGACACGCACTTGAGCCAAGGTGAGGTTACCGAAGCTTTGAGCAGGGTGTTATCCATAATCTTGTACCCTCGCACTCTTTGCTTTAGTCTGTTCTCTTCCTCTTTGGAGCTGGGTTCATGGAGTCCTTTGATGTAGGCCATGATAGGTGCTCTCCAATCCTCGCACTGAATTGTGTTGATCAGCTTGATGCTGATCTCGGAAGCTTCGAAGGCTGACCGAGTGGAAACCTCGTAGAACACGTCCGGAGGGAGCTGTAGCTGCTGCGCGGCTGCTTTGGCTAAGCAATCTGCTTCGCTGTTTTCAGTCCTCGATATTGCTTTTACGGTTATGCCGAGGAAAAAGGATTCTAACCTTCGTACATATTGAAAATACTTTTGAAGCTCTGGATCTTTTGCTTTGTAGTTCTTTTCAATGTGCCCCGCAATGACTTGAGAGTCTGTATTGATGAGTGCCCTTCGGACTGATAATGAACGCAACCTTGAAAGTGCCAGAATCACACCCTCATATTCAGCGGAGTTGTTTGTGCACTTGAAGTCCAGCCTTCGTGCGTATCTCAGCTTCGACCCGGAGGGCGAGATTAGAATAGCCGAGGCACCAGCTCCAGTTGCGCCCCAGGCCCCGTCGACGTAAACGATCCAAAACTGGTCCTGCTGCAGCTCGCCGGGGCGAGGGTCGGGTGTCCATTCTGCTATGAAATCAGCCAGCACCTGTGATTTGATCGCTGTTCTGCCAACGAAGGTTACAGCATAACTATTAAGCTCGACTGCCCATTTTGCTATTCTTCCAACGGCTTCGTTATTTTTGAAAATGCTCTCGAGGGGGTACGTCGAAGGTACATGTATCTCGTGAGCCTGGAAATAGTGCTTGAGCTTTCTTGATGCCATGACGACGGCGTATGCTATTTTCTCAAGCTCCGAATAGTTTCTCTTTGGGCCTTCGAGGGTTTCTGAAACATAGTAAATTGGGGCTTGTCTGGTTTTGTTGTTTTCGTGGAGCTCCTTGATGAGGACTGCGCTTGCAGCGTGTGGCGAAGCTGCGACGTAGAGTAACAACAAGTCTCCCCTGCTTGGGCTGGTTAGGGCAGTCAAGCTGGTCAGATATTTTTTCAACTCCTCGAAGGCCTTTTGCTGCTGGGGGCCCCAGTGGAAAGGAGCATTGCTTCTGAGTGTTTCGAAAAATGGTAACCCTCGCTCTGCGGATCTTGAGATGAATCTGCTAAGTGCTGCCAAACGACCAGTCAGACGCTGAGCTGCTTTCTTGGTCGTCGGAGGTTCCATGTTCATGATGGCATCAATCTTCTCAGGGTTGGCCTCGATTCCTCTGGCTGAGACGATGCAACCTAGCAACTTGCCTTCGCTTACCCCGAAAACACATTTTTCTGGGTTTAGTTTCAGTCCGGCGTACCGGAGGTTGCTGAATACCCTCGATAGGTCTGGAATGTGGTTCTCTTTTAGTTCGCTTTGAACGACTAGGTCGTCGACATAGGCGGAGACTGCATGCTCATCCTTGAAAACTTCGGAGGTCATGCGAGCGAAGGTTGAGCCTGCATTTTTCAAACCTTCTGCCATTCTTCGGAAGCAAAAAGTGCCCGAGGGTGTGATAAAGCTTGTTTTTTCTTCGTCTTCTTCATTCATCCAGATTTGGTGATAGCCTGAGAAGCAATCGAGGAGGGATAGCATTTGGCAGCCTGCCGCTCTGTCGACCAGGGTGCTTATGTTTGGGAGGGGGAAGTCATCCTTCGGACAGGCTTTGTTCAAGCAAGTGAAATCGACGCACATTCGCCATTTTTTATTCTTCTTTTGGACTAGGACCACATTTGAGAGCCAAGTTGGGTATTTGACTGGGCGAATGACGCCTGCGTCCAGAAGCCTTTTTACCTCAGCCTTCGCTGCCTCCTTTCTTTCTTCTGACATCTTGCGAAGCTTTTGTTTGATTGGGCGATAACCTGTCTTGATGTTCAGGCTATGCTCGATCATTGATCTGTTGACTCCTTTTAGGTCTTCGGCGGACCAAGCGAAGGTTTCGGAATTTTCTCTGAGGAAGGTGACGAGGTTGCCTTCTGATCGAGGGTCTAGATTGGCTGAGATGATCACCTTTCTTTCTTCATTACCCTCGAAGAGTTGGACTTGTTTGGTTTCGTCCTTTGGCGCCGCCTTCACTCTGTCATTGCAGACCTCGCCTTCGACGCTGATACCGGGGGTTTGAGGTTTTGACAAATTATGTACATTGCGTTGCCCCGGAGCGACGTTCCCTTCAGCTGTCCTTGCAATGTCCTGGTCCCCGAATACCGCGACGACACCCTTCGGCGCGGGAAGTTTCATGCATAGGTAGGCGGGATGGATGACCGCATTGAACGCGTTTGTGACCCCTCGGCCAAAAATGGCATTGTATGGGTAGAACATGTCGACGACATCAAATGTTATGTGTTCCGTCCTGCAGTTGATTTGGTCGCCGAAGGTCACGGGCAGAGAAATTTTCCCGACGGCTCTTACTTGTTGACCACCGAAACCGTATAGGGGGTTGTCGGCCGGTTGCAGAAGATTTCTGTCAAGCTTCATGCTGTCGAAGGTTGAAGCGAACAAGATGTCAGCGGAGCTTCCGGTATCGACCAGTATTTTGGTGACGGTCCACCCGGCGAGGTTGGTTTCGATCACCATGGCATCTGTGTGAGGGTAATCTCTTAGCTTCATGTCACTGGAATCGAAGGTTATGGGGATGTGAGACCAACGACCAAATTTATGTGGTCCTTCGACGGCCACGTGGTGAACGCGTCTGGCATGTTCCTTCCTCTGCCGTTTGTTGCCATGGTCTTCGTTTGAGCCTCCGGTGATAGCTAGAATGACACCGAAGGTCGATGTTGGATTGTTGATGGTTGTTTGGTTCGAGCCTTCGGCTTTCACAGGTTGTGGTGCTGGTAACGCGGGGATCTGCGATGGTGGTGGCAGAGCGCTGGTGGCTTGGTGGGTTGTTGGAATTTGGTTTTGCGGGGTAGCTGGGTATGTGACTGTGTAAGGTGGGTTTTGGCGTTGTGGGGTGGTGGTTGGCTGATAATGGGTTTGGTTGTAGAGTGGGGTGGTGGGTGTAGGGGGGTTGTTGCGAAGGTAGGCCGTAGTTTATGGGGGTATAGTGGTATGTTGGATTTGGTGGGTGGAAGCTTGGTTTCCTTGTGTGGTTTATGGTTCGGGGGTCTGACATGGCAGGTTTCCTGGATTCCTGGAATTCTTTTCCTTTGGCGAAGCATTCGCATTGCTTTGTTGTGTGCCCCTTTCCCATTCCACAGAAGTGACAATACATTTTGGCAGGATCTCGCTGCTGGTAACGCTGGTTCGGCGGAGGTGGCAAAGCCTGCGGGGCTTGGCTGCTCGGGTGATGAGCGTCCCGTGTTTGATGTTCATAGCTTGTTGCTTTGTTGATCGCACCAACGTTGCTTTGCTCTTGGCGAGGGTTGCTTTCTCTCGGTTGAGGCCTCGGCTGTGGCCTCTGCTGAGACCTCCGAGCGTCGGACTTTGCTCTGAAATCCATATCAGCTCTACAGTATCTTTCCATTGTTTCATGCAACTCCTCGATCGAGTTTGCCGGTTTTCTGGCAAATTTTGAGGAGCATGGTCCTGGGCGCAGACCACTGACTGCAGCGAGGATGACAGCCTCGTCAGATATCCCAGGGGTCCTCGCTCGGATTTGAATGAACCTTCGCCAGTAATCTTGGAGCGGCTCGCGTTCCTCTTGCTTGCAGTTGAATAGCTCGATGGGGTTTAACGGGGCTGGAGTGATGCCCTTGAAGTTTGTACACAGCTTGTCTCTGAGGGAGGCCCAGGAGTCCACAGTTCCGGGGCGAAGGTTGCTGTACCAAGTTTGTGCGATGTCTCGCAGAATGATGACAAAGGATTTGGCCATTGTTGATTCGTCACCGCCTGCTGCGGCAACCGCTGCTTCATAGCTCATGATGAACTGGCGAGGGTCGGAAAGTCCATCATAGCGAGGTAGGTTTTGTGGATTATAGCAAGGTGGCCAGGGCTGGGTTTGGAGTGTTTGGGAGAGTGGTGACTTTGGATCGTATGGCATTTGGTGTTGTTGATGCCTTCGCTGAATGCGAAGGTTTTGCTCTCTCTCATCTGGGTAGAGTTGGCGGAGGTTTGGGTGTCTCACAAGATATGGCTCTGGGTGTACTGGTGGTGGTGGGGGGTGGTGGGTGGTGACGAAGGTTGTCTTGATTTGGCTCCTCATTCCCCTCTCGCAACGGGGGCATCTCCTCATTGTTCCAGCCCTCGGCTTCGGCTTCTGCCGCGGCGAGGGACTCCTCCATGCGGCGAAGCTGCTCCCTGGCCTCGTCTGCCCTCTGTCTGATTGAGCGCAGTCGGTTGTGCCTCTCAAGCTGTTCCAGGCGCCTCTTCTTCTCTTGCAGCTCAGCCTCGAGCCTTTCAAGGGCCTCGAGGCCCACCTCTTCTCCTTCCCCTTCTCCTTCTCCCGAAGTGTGTGGGTGCGGCTGTGTCGCCACTCGGGCCTGGGGGCCCAGGGATTGGGGTTCCGGGGTGACATTTTCTCCTCCCGAGGGTTGTGCAATTTCCTCAGCAGGCGGGACCACCGCTGCCGCCTCTCTAGCAACGCGCTGGTCCCTCGCCGAAAGTGCTCTCCTGTTTCCCGCCATTTCAGACTTCGCCTCCCCACGGACGGCGCCAAACTGTTGGGAGCACACTTGCCCAACCTCCGCACTTGTGCGGGGGAAGGAGCGAAGGTGACCAAGCGTCGGATGTAGTAGCGAAGGTGAAACGGAAGTGGAAAGCGCTCGAATTCCCAAAAAGTCGTGCTTTACACTGTTCATCCCCTTGGTATTTATAGGGAATGCCAAGGGGTGCGGGCCAGGTTACAAAAGGGTACAGCAAAGATTCCTCGCCTCCGCGCAGGGAGGAAGGGCAGAAGCGTAAACACACAGCTGGAGCGGAAACCCTAATCGGTCACACCCCGGCGCGCCGCCACCTGGCCCCCTGTTCACCTTCGGGGAGAGGTGCGGCGGTCTTGACCTTCGGCCGCGCTCACCCT
Source organism: Coix lacryma-jobi var. lacryma-jobi (assembly GCA_009763385.1). Classification (NCBI taxonomy): domain Eukaryota; kingdom Viridiplantae; phylum Streptophyta; class Magnoliopsida; order Poales; family Poaceae; genus Coix; species Coix lacryma-jobi. The sequence goes on along the minus strand of VDCT01000740.1, from coordinate 30,600 downwards.
TGGGCCCGCGCACCTCCGGCTTCACTTGCCTCCCGGGAGAGGCAAGTGATCGCGCTCGCTGCTTGCCTGGACCCTCGCTCCATCCGAAGGTGGTGTCGACGGCCAGCGAAGGTTTCTCGCAGCGCGACCATCGCCTCAGACCTGCACGGGAACACAGCAAGAGAGCGAGGGTTGAGCCCGCATTCGGGGGTCAGGGTAGTGGCCTCCGATGGTAGAGAGACCCCGCAAGCACGCCGGGCGTTACACGAGGGCTGAATTTGGGCACCAGTTCGGGCGGCGCTTCTGTCGAGGGTCCTTTCCCCCAACAGAAGAAGACAAAGAAGAGAGCAGGAAAGGGTGTCCCACAGCTCGGGGAACAAAAGAAGCAATCAGTGCCGGATCTTGTTGTTGGGAATGAATACGGTACAAACATGGAAATCATACAACGAGCATATGGAGACGTTAATCCTGAGCAACTGCTTGCATTTTTCGAGGAAACTGGTTTGAATGTGGAAAACATACTCGAAGAAGCAGGCATCAAAAGTGCTCCAGAAGTTGATAAATGGCAGAGGGCATATGTATATGGCCAAAGTCTATACAACCCAGCGGCCCTGTGGGATCTTGGTACACAAATACACTTGCTAAATCAGTGGTACCTCACGACGTGTGGCAGAAAAGCTGATGACTATATTTGCGTCAGAATTAGAGACCATGATTACTTTCGTGGTGATGACATCATATATATTCAGTTTAATGAGTTACATCAGCTCTGCCACATGGACGCTCTCGACAAATCTCTCGTCAGCTGCTTTTGCCTGTAAGTGATTGTTTCTTTTAATAATCTCACTTTAGCTTATGTATATGTATAAGTAATTATCCTCACACTAGCAAGCGTTTGTAAACATATGCAGAAACATGATGAGACAACTAAGGTGTAAAAATGACAAGGACATTGGTTTGATCGATCCATATATCGTATTCAAGCACCCAGGTACTCTCTCGGATGCATGGAAAACTCAAACAGAGAGGAATTTGCGGAGGTTCTTCGTAAACCAAAGGGACAAAAGATATATACTATTCCCCTACAACTTTAGGTGAGTTTTGTTATCATATGCACATTTTATTATAGGTTGACATAAAGATATATATATGTGTTGACTATATAAACATAAATGCAGTTTTCACTGGATTCTAATTGTGATCGATCTCCACGAGAGTCGTTTGCTAATCTATGACTCTCTGAGAAAACCACAAAAAGATTACCAAGATATAATAGATATTATCCGAGGGTAAATGTGATCTTTAAATATTGATTCCTGCTAGCTCTTTAACTCTGCAATAGTTAATTAACGATCCAATTATATATATTGTGCAGGGTTTGGACTTGGTTTGTTCAGAAACACCGTCCGGATCTGAAAGCGCAACTTCCTGATCCTCTACGACTAAATGTAAGTTGTACAGTACCTCCCCGCCTCTTTACCTTAATTAGCATCACTCAGCAGACGCACGCTCAACTAAGAGCACTCTTTTTACATCTTGTACAGTGGGTTCTACGGCAGTCACCGGGAAACAATTTATGTGCGTACTATGTTTGCGAGTTCCTGACGGTGTATGAAAAAAGAACTCCTTTACAGAGTCAGCAAGTACGTAACATGTAAATAAATTTATTTCATTTTTTGTTGCTATTACATAAATATTATGTATGTTAATACTTTCTTTTTCTTTTAATCCAAATTGAAGGAGACATGGTTGAAGAACCAGGTGATGGATAAGGTCCGCCTCAAAGCAATTCAAGAGACCATCGCGGGCTTCCTTAATGACCATGTCCTTAAGTCTGGCACCGATTATTGGTTTAATAAAGATGAACCAATGAAGCCAAACCAAGATGAACACTTGTATGACCTCTAAGTTAGGAACAATATTATATTTGTGTGTAAATATCAAGTTAAGGATGCATGATGGATAATGTTGTATATTTTATGTACATATGTATAGCTAGCTCTATAATATATATGTATAGTTTCATATTTCATTTGTGTGTAATTGTAAATTTTATGTGTTTATATATATTTATTAGCAGCGAAGAATAATACGTATTTGAAACTGGTCTAATGGAATATATTAGCAGCGAATAATACATATTAGAAAACCTAATGTAATTGTAAAACAAAAAACAATAACCAATTGAAAAGAAAAGAAAAAGAAAAAAGAAAAAAGCAGAGGCCTCTTTAGCCCCGGTTGGTAACACAACCGGGACTAAAGAGGCCAGCCACGGTGGCCCGGCTGGAGGCCTCTTTAGTCCCGGTTGGTGTTACCAACCGGGGCTAAAGGTCCCCCCATTAGCCCCGGGCGAGGGAACCGGGGCTAAAGGTCGGGCCTTTAGTCCCGATTCCTTAGCCCCGGCTCCATGTCCGGGGCTATAGGCCAAAATGGCCCGGGGCAAAAGGCCCTTTCTCCAGTAGTGTTGGTAATACCAACCGGGACTAAAAGTCTTTTGCCCGGACGCAAATTTTTACCGAGACTAAAGCTCAGTTGATAGATCATCCAAAGGCTAGTACTGACCACACAATCCATGTTTGTCTTTAGAGATTGGATAGGCGGCCTTGGCGACTTGGGTTGTCGTGGCCCAACAAGGACTTCATGAAAAAGTGATTAATAAGACGGAGGGAGTATATTATTTACTTACGGTTTCATAATCTAGATTATTGTGTACTTGATTAGTTGTTGGTGGGGCGCTTTTTTCTGGTGTAGGATGAAAACTCACCACCCAAGCGGAATAGTAAAGCTTCAATTGTAGGGTCTTTGTGTCCAGGTGTATTGGGTACTCGATTAGTTGGTGGGGCGTTTTTTTCTGGTGTATGATGAAAACTCACCACCCAAGCGGGCAGATATGCATGCATGTTAATGTGAGGTTAAAATAGACACCACCATGCATGACCATGGGTTCTGTATATATAGATGTTACGGCCAAACGAGACGTACCTGCAGAAGTGCAGCAGAGAGATAAGATATATAGAAGGGAGGGGGAATATGGGTGTAGTAGTTGTGAAGACGATGCCAGCAGTTCCTCCTCTTCTTGTAGTAGTGGTGATCGTGGCCTCCATCTTTATTGCAGCATCACCATGCACGGCCGGCAGTGGGCCGCCGACGACCGCCGTCGTCGGAACAGAGCCGCCACTGGTGGAGAACCTACCTACGACCATGGCGGCGCAGGATTTCATCCGCACCCGCTGCGCGCATTCAGTCGCAAATGCAGAGAAACAGAGGATGTGCTACGAGCTCCTGCTCCCATACGCCACGTCCATCAACGGTAGCTACAACAGGGCCACCATTGCCGGCTTCACCGGCATGGTCTCCAAGCTCAGGTCGGTCTTGGCGGCGGGGACGACGAAGCTGGAAGCGCTGCGGGGCGAGTGCATCCAGGTGGTGAAGGAAACCATTGCGGCGGCCGATAAGGAGGCGTTGGCGAAGCTCGGCCGCATCAATGACAGTGTGGCTGCGACGAATCCCGATCTGACAGACGTGGCAACCTGGATCCTGGCTGTGGCTCACAATTTCGACAAGTGCCCGGATGATAATGGCGATATTGCTGTAATAAAGACGTACGTGTATATTAACGATGGACTCGTCACTTCGTCTTTGCCATTTTGGGCTAATAATCTTCCCTCTCCGGACGGAACTGGTCCGTAATCGCATGCATCGCATGCCTCCATCGATCTCCTCAATTATTGGCGCACGTACATGCATTATTCATGATCATTTTTTTCGATTCAAAAGGCTCTTATTCCATAAATTGTGTGTGTGTACGTGTATTTGATGATGAGTTGGTCACATTATTTGTGTGATTATTGTAATGGCTTGCTTACATATATTTCAATTCTTCTTTTTCGAGCTGACTCATCCGGATCTTATATGATATTTTTATTCACTCTCTCTCTCTATATATATATATACACACACACACACACTATATATACACACACACTATTGTTTGTTTGCTTGTTATATGATGGAATTAAGAAGGAAAAGAAGTGTTTACTTCAGCAACAAACCTCTCTATAGCTAATTATTTTCAAAGCTACTTATTACTTCGAAAGACATATAGCAGCATGCTGCATATATGTACCTATACTTAAATTTGTGCAGATATAGTTAAATTTTAGTCATTCTTGAAAAACTTTTATAATAATAAAGCAAGCCACACAATAAAAGAAGTGGTATTTTGCACAAATTTTTGAATAATACAAGTTGTCAAAGTTAGGGCCAAAAAAGTTGTGATATATAAAATTTGTGAATAATATTAGAACCATAATTTCAGATGCACAAATGGTCAAACAACCAAAACAAACTTTGTAGACGTTGACAAGTTATGAAAGTTTGTAGTTGACAACTTTTTAATTTGAAGTCATCTTGTCATGCAAAACTGTGTCCGAATTTGAAATTTTTAAGATTCGAATTTTTCAAAAGACCTCAGATGAAAAAATGACCAAAATGAAAGTTATAGATCTCGAAGAGTTATAAAACTTTATAAGGGACTATTGCGTTCTTACCCTTGTTTTTAAGTTCAATTGTGATTTTACCCTCACTTTTGTCACCTTTATGATTCTACCCCTTCTTTGTAAAAAGGAAGCTTCACTTTATCCCTACTCCGTTAATGTCGGGGGTCCACAAAAGGGGTACCCCCAATCAACGCAAACAAATAGGTTAAACCTAGACCACCAATTAATAAACCCAGCTAAGCTAACCTTCCAAGGAACCAACCCCTCGGAGCCTGCAACGCTGGCACGCCGTCGGGGAGCTTAGACTTGCCAAAACCTTACCGACCGCCTCCTGGTAACCTACCCCTCGAGCCCGCTACAGCTACGCACCGCTCCTCGGGACCCGCGCAGGGACCTCAAGCCCCTCCAGCACGACAGCCTATCCCTCGAGGCTCCTCACACCCTAGGCCTCGAGCTTGAGCTCAACCTCCGCTCACCCGAGCCCTCCGCGCCCGGCCTCGAGCGAGCGCTCTACTGAAGGGTCGAGATGGCGGACTAGAGGGGGGTGAATAGTCCTTTTTAAAATTAAACTTAATCAGAGCGGCTAACCGAAACAAATGCGGAATTAAAACTATCGGTCTAGCCAAGACTACACCCCTCTATCTATACTCTATGACACCTTACAAAAGATCCTAATCAATGCAAATAAGGTGTCGGGCTAGCTAGAGCTCACCTAACCAATTCTAGAAGCAAGGTCACACAAGCCTATGCAACTAGTACTTCAAGCACGGGGGAGCTCCTATGCAATCTAGCAAGCAAAGCACAAAGCCTAAGCTCACTAGCAATGCTCAATAACAAGGCTACACAAGCCAAATTTAGAGAGCTCAACTTAGCTACACAAACTAAGCACCTAAACACTAGCACAAGAGATAGTATTGCAATACAAGCTAGTGTAAACACCAGACAGTCGGTACTACCGGGCTGTAGGCCGGTACTATCGACACCGGTACTACCGGGCTTCTAGGCCGGTACTACCGAGCACCTGCAGGGAGCTACGAAATCGAAGGGGATGAGATGCAATCTCAGATCTAGCAATTACCCCACTTCCCTAGATGATGTAGATGACGAATGTAGCTTCCCCACGTCTTGATTCCTTTCCAAAAGGTAGATCGAGTCTTCCCAACCTAAGATAGAGTGAAGGAGGGAGGAAGAACACGAACAAGCGTAATATACAAGGAACAAAGAACAATAAGAGCAATAAGAGACGGGGACACAAGATTTTATCCCGAGGTTCACTTGGTTGCCACCAAGCTAGTCCCCGTTGAAGCAAGCCCAAGGTTGCCGCCGATCCTCTTGCTAGTGGTGACCCTAAGTCACGCTCTCCACGATGGAGTGCTCACCAAGAGCTCTAGCGTTCGATCCGGCCGGACCACTTGGCGCTCTTCACGCCTCTTCTCCACTAGAGTTGCTCTTCGCGATCTCCCGCGGGGCGAGCACAATGCCCCTCACAAATCTTCTCCGGAGCCACGCACAATCTTCACGCGGGCTTCACGACGGAGACGAGCACCAAGCCGTCTAGGAGGTGGCAACCTCCAAGAGTAATAAGCACCACCGGCTTGCAACTCAATCACCTAGTGCCAACTCTTGCAATCTCTAATGCACCGCACTAGAATCGCTCTCTCACACAATCGGATAAGCACTAATAAGCATATGTGAGTTAGAGGGCTCCTAAGCACTTCCCAACCATGGACACAAAGTCCCTAGGGTGCTCAACCTTTCCCAAGGGCCGGCCACCCCTCTATTTATAGAGGGGAGCCACAAACTAGCCGTTTTCCCCTTTTCCCGAGCTTCCACGCCTTCGGTCGGTACTACCGACCCAAGGGTCGGTACTACCGGCGGTCAAAAGGACCGTTAGAATCACCTTTCTAACACGGGCGGTATAAGGGTCGGTAGTAGGGTCGGTACTACCGGCCTCAGGGTCGGTAGTAGGGTCGGTACTACCGAGGTTATGGCGGTACTACCTCTAGGCCAAAACTAGATCTACACAGAGAGCCTGAAAAACCACTTCGAACCTCGGTACTACCGACGCCATGGTCGGTACTACCGAGCCCGGTACTACCGAGGTTATGGCGGTACTACCGGTAGGCCAAAAACTCCCCCGAACAGAGAGTTTTGCGTTCTGCTCGCGGAGGGGTCGGTAGTACCGAGGTTATGGCGGTACTACCGGCCTCAGGGTCGGTAGTAGGGTCGGTACTACCTCTAGGCCAAAACTGACCTCCGCGCTAAAACGACCATAACTCTTAGCTCCGAACTCCGATTTCGATGATCTTGGACATTTTGGAAAGCTTATTCAGAGGGCTACACATCCCACATGAATACAAGATCCAAATCAGAAAGGATTAGTACAGAATTCCAATCCAAGATCCATCGCTTCTATTTTTTCAAACAAAGACTTCTCCGGAAACTTCTCCGAGTTGATTCAATTCAACTCCAACACCTTCTCCTTTGCAAATGTGCCAACACCACCAAGTGTATACAATCTTGTGCATGTGTGTTAGCATTTTCACAAACATTTTTCAAAGGATTTTCACGTGCTCTCACCATGCCACTCGATCCTAACAACATCGCAAAGTTAGATCGCTCAAGTGGCACTAGATGACCGATATGCAAACAAGTTTGCTCCTCTTAATAGTACGGCCATCTATCCTAAACCCGGTCATAATCTTCTCTACACACCTATGACCGGTGAAATGAAATGCCCTATAAGTATACCTTTGCCTTGCGCATTCCATTCCATCTCCTCCATGTGTTGATGCAACACATGCACCAACCTCTTCATCAAATGATATGATCCACTTCATATCATCACATGGCCTCCATGGTCCATCGATCTTGACATCACTTGCTCTTCACCATCGCTTCGGTCCTTCGGCGCCAAGTCTTGCTTAAGCCTCCCGACACTCGGTACCAACGGCTTCAAAGCCTCCAACTTGCCCTTCACCTTTGCAACCGGTCCATCAAGCCAAGTCTTGCCTTGATCTTCACCATCTTAGCCACATGACCACATGTCATGTTTCATGTGCATTAAGCTCCTTCTTCACATGTGTGAGCCTTGCAACATCTTCCAAGCCATTTCACCTCTATGGCATATGTTGCTCACACATGATCACCTATGGACTAATCACCTGTGTAATTCACTTCAAACACATATTAGTCCACCTAAGTTGTCACTCAATTACCAAAACCAAACTAGGACCTTTCAATCTCCCCCTTTTTGGTAATTGATGACAACTCTACAAAGATATGGAAATTAAGCTTATTCCAAGCTAGCACTTCACAAGAATGTAAATTGCTAACTTGGTTTGGATTCATGTTGCTTGCCCAAGCTATTTTACCATGTGTAAAGGATTTTGGACAAGTAGCACAAATCCGAATTGGTAGTATTAGCTCCCCCTACATATGTGCTAGAGTGTTTGAAAATGAAGCTTGCACATATGCATAGATATCGAAGTGTGGGAGAGTAATTACTACCAAAAAGTGCTAAGGTGTATAGAATAACCTTTGAAGCGTGTTATCGATGAAGTTCATAGTTGTACACCTTCTTTAGCACCAAGAGTAGCTAGACATCATCATAAAAACTAGAAAACCCCGTGAGATCAACTCTAGAAGCAAGGGTCTAGTTTGCATGAAAAGCACAAGTCTAGCTATCAACCTATGCATGCTAGTTATCAAATCATCAATTAAGCCCTATAACTAGCATACACCACACAAGCATGCATATAAGATTTGAAAGCTTTGAAAGCTTATGCAATGCAAGCAAGCACATGATTATGCACATATCAAATGCAACAACCAAGTTCATGAGCTTGCCCCCCCTACTTGTGTGCTCAAAAACATTTTCATTTTATCTTTACATTCTCTCCCCTCATTTTATCTTTGTTCTCCCCCTTTCATTTTATCTTTGTTATACTTTCTCCCCCTTTGTCATCTATTTCCATAAAAGGTTTGCATAAAGGAGGTTCAAATTTGGTAAGAGAGAGATGTTTGTTTCATTTCATTTGTGGTTCAACCTAGATCATTTGCATGAAACATTTAACACTGTTTGCTCTAGAGTAAGCTTCTTCATACATTTTTGCAATGGTTATCTTACTCACGTTGGTTAAATGTTCCATTGCTCATTCTCTAGATTAAACACTAGGATTGCAAGCCCATAAACATGTTATATGTTACCACTAGATCATGTAAAGCATAGAAGCAATAGTGGCATCATATAAGCATCAAAACATTTGATTTTCATGGATGCTCCTAGATAGTATCACAAGGATGTCTATATGCTCTAATCAAGTCCTAAGCATAGTATGAATGCATATGACAAACAATGATACCTTGCTATCTTGGAGTAGAGGATAGTCATTTGATTCCAATTAAGCTCCAAATAGCAATGTGAAGTCCATGGTGAAGACCAATAGATACCAATTGATAGAACAAATCTTCACCCATATGATCAAGTGCACTAGCTCAATGTTGTGGTTGGCTTGCTTCTTTATTTGATCATAGCTTGCATATGAATACCACTTGAGTTGGTAATAGAGAATACCACTTGAATGCTTCAAGATTTTGCTCTTTTGGGTGTTGCTTGCTCTCTAGATCAACCCTTTTGATTTCTTCAACTAAGCATCTCCAATGATACTTTAGATCACCACTTCCATGTTAGCCTTCCAAGCCTTGCTTGGTTAACCTACCAAAGGCGGCAAGCCCCTACAAAAGGGAGAAGTGACCTCTCTCCAAAGAATCATCCTTGATACTCACTTGAATTGACTTTGTGATTGATCCATTTGAACTCTTCTTGAGATATGACATTGAAACCTTCTTTGAGTCCTTTTCTTTCTTTCCAAAAGATCTTGAATTTGATACTAGAACTTGATCTTTATCTTCATCTTGATGTTGGTCTTGATCTTCAATTTGAGTATCAAATGTGTGCCAAATACACTTCCCAATCAAATGAACTTGTACTCATCTTTGTCATAATTCTAGCTCATCTCAAAACCAAACATAGGTCCCTCAAACACTTATAAACATGATTCCAACTTGAGGGCCTTTCAATCAAAGTGACTCTAGATTAATCCAATAATTGTCACTTTTCTGGCAGATTCTGTCCTTCTCAAAGAAACATGCATATCTCCCAAAATACAAGTCCAATGACTATGAAATTTGGTGGAGATGTGCCTCTCTAAGTGTTCTAGCAGCCATAAAAATTTGAGCTTCATTGGCTTTCTAGATTGCTACCAGATTTCAATTCTTTCCATAGTACTACATGCTGAAAGCTGCTGCACTATAGTTGACAAGATCTACTCCAAAACCAAAGTATATCTTATCCAATAATCATGAATTTTGCACAGAAACTAATATCATAAGTGTAGAGCATGTGTACCAAATTTCAAGCCAATCCAAAAAGATTTGATCACTCAAACATGGCTATCTTCTCAGCTCACTCAGATTTTGCAATATTGAACAACTTTGAGCAATTGAGCTATACTCTACCAATTTGAATCAATCTTGAGCTAACTTGTTTGAGTATTCTCACAAGACATATATCCATTCAAATCACTTACTAAAAGAAGTCTCATGAACATATCCATTCAAACTAACTCAATTTTTATCACTAAGCATCAAATCCATTCAATCATCTTATAGCAAGCAACATATGCATATATATCCGATTCAATCATCTCATATGCATTTAAAATAACATGATCAACTAGAGATATACCTTAGTAGCTCATGATCATGAAATAGCAAGCTTCTTCATCTACCATTTGCAAGCCTTCAAATATATCCAATCAACCACCACAACTTGACCTTTTGCACTTGTATGTTGTAGCACTTGGACTTCACTTCACTTGACTTGGCATTGGGATGGATTTGCACTAAGCTTCTTTATTTGACTCAATCATATGATGGACAATATGGAATTGATTGAATCAAGCCTCCAATGCCATGGTACCTACACACATTCATCCACTCTTTGATGGTACCCAAACTCGTTTGGGTCCTCTCAAGTTAGGTGCAACATACTTTGGCAATGCCTTAGTATGAATAGCGGGATGAGTTGCAATAGTAGCCTTAGAGGTACCATTTTCATCCTTCCTAAGCACAGAATCATTAGCAATTGAAATAGGCTTAGGAATGTTACCTAGGGGACATGAATGAGCCATGTGTCCCCTTTCCCGGCATGAGTAGCAATTTCTTCTTGATTGAGCCTTCTCTTCCTTGCTCATGTGTTGCTTCTCATTGCCTTGCCTCACTTGGGTTGTTTGAGCCTTCTTCTCAAGATTGTTGGGACACTTTGAGGCAAAGTGACCCATCTTCTCACATTCATAGCACTTGACTTGGGCGAGGTCTTGTGTTGATCTTGATCTTCTACCTCCCCTTCTTGTCTTCTTCCCCATATCACCATCTTCATGGTTGATCTTGATTTGATCTTGGGGCTTCTTCTTGTTGGGGCAAGCTTTTGCAAGATGTCCCATCTCATGGCATTGATAGCACATGAAATGAGATAGCTTTTCTTGTTCTTGCTTCTTCATTTCTCTCTCATATCTTCTCTTGCCCCATCTCTTGCCTTTGACATTGCTTTTGTCAAAGCCAATGCCACTCATGTCACCATAGCTTCTTTGATTTTTCATCATGTGCTCATGGGTGACCTTTGATCTACACCACCTCTCTAACTTGTTGCTCAAGTTCTTCACTTCACTTTTGAGCTCATTGTTCTCCTTCAAAACGTTAGTCTCACAAGACAAGGAAGTAGAACAAGCATCTATATGTGAAGAACATGGCATAGATAATAAATCTTCACAAGAGGTGGATACATGCTTCTTCTCTACATCACAAGGGTTAGCACAAATATGTGATTGATCATTTGACCCAAATGATGAGCTCTCACTAGTTTTAGTTTCTACATTAGAAAGCTTCTTAGTGAGAAAAGCATGGCCTTGTACCAAGTTGTCATGAGCAACACTAAGTTCCTCATGAGTCAATTTAAGCTCATCATGTGAACAAGTAGTGACATAAAGTAGATGTTTTTGTTGTTCACATGCATACTTTAGAAATGAGTTTTCTATTTCCAATTTTGCATTTTTAGACATCTCATTTTCTAAAGCTTTGGTGAGTCTACATACAAGCTCTACATTTGGATCATCACAATCAACTACCACATTTGCAAATGATACCTTGGTGTCACTGTGTGACATGAAGCAATGTGGTGTAGAGAAAGAGCTTGTGGAGACATCACTCTCATAGCCATCATCCTTGTCAAGTGATCTTGTGGATTGATCATCATCTTCATCACTTGACCATGAGGTGGAGCAATCTTCCACAACCGCCATGTTGTGGTCATGCTCAACATCCTCATGTGCCTCTTCCTCGGGCTCACTAACATCATCATCAATTGGAGCACTCCCATACTTGTCATTGAGATACTTCCACATGTGATGGGAGGACTCCATATCCATGATCTCACTAAAAATATTATCATGCAAAGATCTAAAAATGATGTTAGTAGCTTGGCACTCGAGATCTAGGCATTTCTCTTGTGCTTGAGTTAGATTCATTTCATCCAACACATGAGAAAAGCCTACATCTACGATCCACCACATTTGAGGGCAAATAAACTTGAAATTACACATCATCCAAATTTTCCATCATGTAAAGTGAGTGCCATAAAAAATGTGTGGACAATCAATTCCTAGCCCGTAAGTCGCCATCCTCTCGGGTCGGTGAAGACCACAAATGAGAGACCTAGCTCTGATACCACTTGAAGGGTCGAGATGGCGGACTAGAGGGGGGGTGAATAGTCCTTTTTAAAATTAAACTTAATCGGAGCGGCTAACCGAAACAAATGCGGAATTAAAACTATCGGTCTAGCCAAGACTACACCCCTCTATCTATACTCTATGACACCTTACAAAAGATCCTAATCAATGCAAATAAGGTGTCGGGCTAGCTAGAGCTCACCTAACCAATTCTAGAAGCAAGGTCACACAAGCCTATGCAACTAGTACTTCAAGCACGGGGGAGCTCCTATGCAATCTAGCAAGCAAAGCACAAAGCCTAAGCTCACTAGCAATGCTCAATAACAAGGCTACACAAGCCAAATTTAGAGAGCTCAACTTAGCTACACAAACTAAGCACCTAAACACTAGCACAAGAGATAGTATTGCAATACAAGCTAGTGTAAACACCAGACAGTCGGTACTACCGGGCTGTAGGCCGGTACTACCGACACCGGTACTACCGGGCTTCTAGGCCGGTACTACCGAGCACCTGTAGGGAGCTACGAAATCGAAGGGGATGAGATGCAATCTCAGATCTAGCAATTACCCCACTTCCCTAGATGATGTAGATGACGAATGTAGCTTCCCCACGTCTTGATTCCTTTCCAAAAGGTAGATCGAGTCTTCCCAACCTAAGATAGAGTGAAGGAGGGAGGAAGAACATGAACAAGCGTAATATACAAGGAACAAAGAACAATAAGAGCAATAAGAGACGGGGACATAAGATTTTATCCCGAGGTTCACTTGGTTGCCACCAAGCTAGTCCCTGTTGAAGCAAGCCCAAGGTTGCCGCCGATCCTCTTGCTAGTGGTGACCCTAAGTCACGCTCTCCACGATGGAGTGCTCACCAAGAGCTCTAGCGTTCGATCCGGCCGGACCACTTGGCGCTCTTCACGCCTCTTCTCCACTAGAGTTGCTCTTCGCGATCTCCCGCGGGGCGAGCACAATGCCCCTCACAAATCTTCTCCGGAGCCACGCACAATCTTCACGCGGGCTTCACGACGGAGACGAGCACCAAGCCGTCTAGGAGGTGGCAACCTCCAAGAGTAATAAGCACCACCGGCTTGCAACTCAATCACCTAGTGCCAACTCTTGCAATCTCTCATGCACCGCACTAGAATCGCTCTCTCACACAATCGGATAAGCACTAATAAGCATATGTGAGTTAGAGGGCTCCTAAGCACTTCCCAACCATGGACACAAAGTCCCTAGGGTGCTCAACCTTTCCCAAGGGCCGGCAAAAGGACCGTTATAATCGCCTTTCTAACACGGGCGGTAGAAGGGTCGGTAGTAGGGTCGGTACTACCGGCCTCAGGGTCGGTAGTAGGGTCGGTACTACCGAGGTTATGGCGGTACTACCTCTAGGCCAAAACTAGATCTACACAGAGAGCCTGAAAAACCACTTCGAACCTCGGTACTACCGACGCCATGGTCGGTACTACCGAGCCCGGTACTACCGAGGTTATGGCGGTACTACCGGTAGGCCAAAAACTCCCCCGAACAGAGAGTTTTGCGTTCTGCTCGCGGAGGGGTCGGTAGTACCGAGGTTATGGCGGTACTACCGGCCTCAGGGTCGGTAGTAGGGTCGGTACTACCTCTAGGCCAAAACTGACCTCCGCGCTAAAACGACCATAACTCTTAGCTCCGAACTCCGATTTCGATGATCTTGGACATTTTGGAAAGCTTATTCAGAGGGCTACACATCCCACATGAATACAAGATCCAAATCACAAAGGATTAGTACAGAATTCCAATCCAAGATCCATCGCTTCTATTTTTTCAAACAAAGACTTCTCCGGAAACTTCTCCGAGTTGATTCAATTCAACTCCAACACCTTCTCCTTTGCAAATGTGCCAACACCACCAAGTGTATACAATCTTGTGCATGTGTGTTAGCATTTTCACAAACATTTTTCAAAGGATTTTCACTTGCTCTCACCACGCCACTCGATCCTAACAACATCGCAAAGTTAGATCGCTCAAGTGGCACTAGATGACCGATATGCAAACAAGTTTGCTCCTCTTAATAGTACGACCATCTATCCTAAACCCGGTCATAATCTTCTCTACACACCTATGACCGGTGAAATGAAATGCCCTATAAGTATACCTTTGCCTTGCGCATTCCATTCCATCTCCTCCATGTGTTGATGCAACACATGCACCAACCTCTTCATCAAATGATATGATCCACTTCATATCATCACATGGCCTCCATGGTCCATCGATCTTGACATCACTTGCTCTTCACCATCGCTTCGGTCCTTCGGCGCCAAGTCTTGCTTAAGCCTCCCGACACTCGGTACCAACAGCTTCAAAGCCTCCAACTTGCCCTTCACCTTTGCAACCGGTCCATCAAGCCAAGTCTTGCCTTGATCTTCACCATCTTAGCCACATGACCACATGTCATGTTTCATGTGCATTAAGCTCCTTCTTCACATGTGTGAGCCTTGCAACATCTTCCAAGCCATTTCACCTCTATGGCATATGTTGCTCACACATGATCACCTATGGACTAATCACCTGTGTAATTCACTTCAAACACATATTAGTCCACCTAAGTTGTCACTCAATTACCAAAACCAAACTAGGACCTTTCATCTACTACCCTTCGAAACCCCCCACGAGAAGGAAGCTTCCTGCTCCTCAACCCCATACCACGCATTTAATGCATCCACCTACTCAGTCACGTCCTCTGCAACCCGACGTGTACCACAGTGAACCGGAGCCAGAGTCAAACCTCGTTTTCACCACAAGCATGGGCAAAAAGGCACAAGTACCACACTGTTCGGCCATACCATGCACTGTAGCACGCTCGAGTTTCACCCCGAGGCCTGGGTTCACCGCTATACGCCCGGGCGTTCCAGGACTTGCCCATACCTACGGGGGCTCGAGCCTCCCGTAGGCGCCACCTCGAGGCTGGCCCTGCGCCCCTCGAGCCCTGACTGCTTTCACGCTATTGGAAGACAGGTACCCCAAGACCCGGAGGGATTTTGCCACGTCCTGTACGACCCGGAATGGGCGCTGTACGGCCCCCACGTCGCCACGCCTCCACGTCCGCGCCCGGGATGGAGGCCACGCTCCAAGGACACCTCAACAGCAACGCCCGCGTCGGCTACAATGTCTGTGACAAGACAGGATTCCTACCCTTCGCCATATCGAGCGCTGTATATGCCATTCCCGTGTAACCCTGGCCTCCTCTTGCTCTATAAAAGGGGACGCCGGGGCCCCTCGCGCACACGTTGACACAACCCCGAAAAACAACACACGAGTCCACACCCACACACACTCGAGTCCGGACTCCGGTCCACGCTCATTGAGCTTGTATTCGCCCCTGTACAAGCACTTAGGTGCAAGTAATACAAGAACCTCCTCCCCCGCTGGACGTAGGGCCTTCTTTGCCCGAACCAGGATAAATCCTTGTGTCATCTTGCATCACCATCCAGGAAGAGAGCACGCGATCATATTACTCGTTGGTGTCATACCCCCGGGTTCGAAACACCGATAGTTAACGTAACGGTGTCTAACAGTGTTAAATGGGCTTGGCAATGATAAATTTGTTCTTGCGCAAATACCCCTACTTTTCTAAGTGCATTGTGATTTTACCCTTGTTTTAGCGCACGGGGTTGCGCCCGCCTGACGCACGGAGCCGCCCGCGCCCGACGCACAGGGTCGGCCACGCCCGGGGCACCTGACCGCGCCCGCCCAATGCACAGAGCCCCTCCAGACCGCCGCACAAGCCTTGTCGCATGAAGCCCTCCCGGCCACCTCGCTCGATCCGTAGCAGAAAGAGAGAGACGATAAGGTAGAGGAGAGGATGGTGTTGGGGGAGAGGACCCTCGGCAGAAGCGCCGCCCGAGCTGGTGCTCGAAATCAGCCCTCGCGAAACGCCTGGTGCGCTTGCGAGGTCCATCTCCTATTGGAGACCGTTACCCTGACCCCCGGATGCGGGATCAACCCTCGTCGCTTTGTTGTGCTTCCGTGCAGGCCTAAGGCGACGGCCGCACCGCAGGAAACCTTCGCTGACTCACGACGCCACCTTCGCTTGGAGCGAAGGTCCAGGCAAGCGGCAAGTGTGCGTCGCCCCAGAGGCAAGCAAAGCCGAAGGTCCGGCGAGCACGGCCGAAGGTCAAACCTTCGTTCTTCTTCCCCGGAGGCGAGGAGAGCCGGAGGTCCGGCAGATGGCGAAGGTGCGCGGACCCAAGGGCGAGCGCGGCCGAAGGTCAAGACCGCCGCGCCTCTCCCCGAAGGCGAACAAGGGCCAGGTGGCGGCGCGCTGGAGTGTGACCGATTAGGGTTTCCGCTTCAGCTGTGTATTTACGTTTTTGCCCTTCCTCCCTGCGCGGAGGCGAGGAATCTTTGCTGTACCCTTTTGTAATTTGGCCCATGCCCCTTGGCATTCCCTATAAATACCAAGGGGATGAACAGTGTAAGGGACAACCTTTTTGGGAATTCGAGCACTTTCCACTTCCATTTACCTTCGCTTTTGCATCCGACGCTTGGCCACCTTCGCCGTTCACTCCGTACAAGTGCGGGGGCTCGGCAAGCGTGCTCCCAACAGTTTGGCGCCGTCCGTGGGGAACGAAGTCTGAAATGGCGGGAAACAGGAGAGCACTTTCGACGAGGGACCAGCGCGTTGCAAGGGAGGCGGCGGCGGTGGTCCCGCCTGCTGAGGAAATTACACAGCCCTCGGGAGGAGAGAATGTCACCCCGGAACCCCAATCCCTGGGCCCCCAGGCCCGAGTGGCGACGCAGCCGCACCCGCACACTTCGGGAGAGGGGGAAGGAGAAGAAGAAGAGGTGGGCCTCGAGGCCCTTGAAAGGCTCGAGGCTGAGCTGCAAGAGAAGAAGAGGCGCCTGGAACAGCTTGAGAGGCATAACCAACTGCGCTCGATCAGACAGAGGGCAGACGAGGCCAGGGAGCAGCTTCGCCGCATGGAGGAATCCCTCGCCGCGGCAGAAGCCGAAGCCGAGGGCTGGGATAATGAGGAGATACCCCCGTTGCGAGAGGGGAATGAGGAGCCAAATCAAGATAACCTTCGTCACCATCCACCACCCCCACCACCACCAGTACACCCAGAGCCATACCCTGTGAGACACCCAAATTTCCGCCAACTCTACCCAGATGAGAGAGAGCAAAACCTTCGCATTCAGCGAAGGCATCAACAACACCAAATGCCATACGATCCAAAGTCACCACTCTCCCAAATACTCCAAACCCAGCCTTGGCCACCATGCTATAATCCACAAAACCTACCCCGCTATGATGGACTTTCCGACCCTCGCCAGTTCATCATGAGCTACGAAGCAGCCGTTGCCGCAGCAGGCGGTGACGAATCAACAATGGCAAAATCCTTTGTCATCATTCTGCGAGACATCGCACAAACTTGGTACAACAACCTTCGCCCCGGAACTGTGGATTCCTGGGCCTCCCTCAGAGACAAGCTGTGCACAAACTTCAAGGGCATCACTCCAGCCCCGTTAAACCCCATTGAGCTATTCAATTGCAAGCAAGAAGAACGCGAGCCGCTCCAAGATTACTGGCGAAGGTTCATTCAAATCAGAGCAAGGACCCCTAGGATATCTGACGAGGCTGTCATCCTCGCTGCAGTCAGTGGCCTGCGCCCAGGACCATGCTCCTCCAAATTTGCCAGAAAACCGGCAAATTCAATCGAGGAGCTGCATGAAACAATGGAAAGATACTGTAGAGCCGACATGGATTTCAGAGCGAAGTCCGACGCTCGGAGGTCTCAACAGAGGCCACAGCCGAGGCCTCAACCGAGAGAAAGCAACCTTCGCCAAGAGCAAAGCAACGTCGGTGCAATCAACAAAGCAACAAACTATGAACATCAAACACGGGACGCTCAGCACCCGAGCAGCCAAGCCCCGCAGGTTTTGCCACCTCCGCCGAACCAGCGCTACCAACAGCGAGATCCTGCCAAAATGTATTGTCACTTCTGTGGAATGGGAAAGGGGCACACAACAAAGCAATGCGAATGTTTCGCCAAGGGAAAAGAATTCCAGGAATCCAGGAAACCTGCTCTGTCAGACCCCCGAACCATAAACCATACAAGGAAACCAAGCTTCCACCCACCAAATCCAACATACCACTATACCCCCATAAACTACGGCCTACCTTCGCAACAACCCCCCTACACCCACCACCCACTCTACAACCAGACCCATTATCAGCCAACCACCACCCCACAACGCCAAAACCCACCCTACACAGTCACATACCCAGCTACCCCCCAAAACCAAATTCAAACAACCCACCAAGCCACCAGCGCTCTGCCACCACCACCGCCAATCCCCGCCTTACCAGCACCACAACCTGTAAAAGCCGAAGCCTCGAGCCAAACGACCATCAACAATCCAACATCCACCTTCGGTGTGATTCTAGCTATCACCGGAGGTTCAAATGAAGACCATGGTAACAAACGGCAAAGGAAGGAACACGCCAGACGCGTTCACCACGTGGCCGTTGAAGGACCACATAAATTCGGCCGTTGGTCTCACGTCCCCATAACCTTCGATTCCAGTGACATGAAGCTAAGGGATTACCCTCACACAGATGCCATGGTGATCGAAACCAACCTCGCTGGGTGGACTGTCACCAAAATACTGGTCGATACAGGTAGCTCCGCTGACATCTTGTTCGCTTCAACCTTCGACAGCATGAAGCTTGACAGAAACCTTCTGCAACCGGCCGACAACCCCCTATACGGCTTCGGTGGTCAACAAGTGAGAGCCGTCGGGAAAATTTCTCTGCCCGTGACCTTCGGCGACCAAATCAACTGCAGGACTGAACATATAACATTTGATGTCGTCGACATGTTCTACCCATACAATGCCATTTTTGGCCGAGGGGTCACAAACGCGTTCAACGCGGTCATCCATCCCGCCTACCTATGTATGAAACTTCCCGCTCCGAAGGGTGTGGTCGCGGTATTTGGGGACCAGGACATTGCAAGGACAGCTGAAGGGAACGTAGCCCCGGGGCAACGCAATGTACACAATTTGTCAAAACCTCAAACCCCCGGTATCAGCGTCGAGGGCGAGGCCCGCAATGACAGAGTAAAGGCGGCGCCAAAGGACGAAACCAAACAAGTCCAACTCTTCGAGGGTAATGCCGAAAGAAAGGTGATCATCTCAGCCAATCTAGACCCTCAATCAGAAGGCAACCTCGTCACCTTCCTCAGAGAAAATTCTGACACCTTCGCTTGGTCCGCAGAAGACCTAAAAGGAGTCAACAGATCAATGATCGAGCATAGCCTAAACATCAAAACAGGTTATCGCCCAATCAAACAAAAGCTTCGCAAGATGTCAGAAGAAAGAAAGGAGGCAGCGAAGGCTGAGGTAAAAAGGCTTCTGGACGCAGGCGTCATTCGCCCAGTCAAATACCCAACTTGGCTCTCAAATGTGGTCCTGGTCCAAAAGAAGAACAAAAAATGGCGAATGTGCGTCGATTTCACTTGCTTGAACAAAGCCTGTCCGAAAGATGATTTCCCCCTCCCAAACATAAGCACCCTGGTCGACAGAGCGGCAGGTTGCCAAATGCTATCCCTCCTTGATTGCTTCTCAGGCTATCACCAGATATGGATGAATGAAGAAGACGAAGAAAAAACAAGCTTTATCACACCCTCGGGCACTTTTTGCTTCCGAAGGATGGCAGAAGGTCTGAAAAATGCAGGCTCAACCTTCGCTCGCATGACCTCCGAAGTTTTCAAGGATGAGCATGCTGTCTCCGCCTATGTCGACGACCTAGTCGTTCAAAGCGAACTAAAAGAGAACCACATACCAGACTTATCGAGGGTATTCAGCAACCTCCGGTCTGCCGGACTGAAACTAAACCCAGAAAAATGTGTTTTCGGGGTAAGCGAAGGTAAATTGCTAGGTTGCATCGTCTCAGCCAGAGGAATCGAAGCCAACCCTGAGAAGATTGATGCCATCATGAACATGGAACCTCCGACGACCAAGAAAGCAGCTCAGCGCCTGACCGGTCGTTTGGCAGCACTTAGCAGATTCATCTCAAGATCCGCAGAGCGAGGGTTACCATTTTTCGAAACACTCAGAAGCAATGCTCCATTCAACTGGGGTCCCCAACAGCAAAAGGCCTTCGAGGAGTTGAAAAAGTACCTGACAAGCTTGACTGCCCTAACCAGCCCAAGCAAGGGAGACTTATTGTTACTCTACGTCGCAGCTTCGCCACACGCTGCAAGCGCAGTCCTCATCAAGGAGCTCCGCGAAAACAACAAAACCAGACAAGCCCCAATCTACTATGTTTCAGAAACCCTCGAAGGCCCAAAGAGAAATTACTCAGAGCTTGAGAAAATAGCATACGCCGTCGTCATGGCATCAAGAAAGCTAAAGCACTATTTCTAGGCGCACGAGATACATGTACCTTCGACGTACCCTCTTGAGAACATTTTCAAAAACAACGAAGCCGTTGGAAGAATAGCAAAATGGGCAGTCGAGCTTAATAGCTATGCTGTAACCTTCGTTGGCAGAACAGCGATCAAATCACAGGTGCTGGCTGACTTCATAGCAGAATGGACACCAGACCCTCGCCCCGGTGAACTGCAGCAGGACCAGTTTTGGATCGTTTACGTCGACGGGGCCTGGGGCGCAGCCGGTGCCTCGGCCATTCTAATCTCGCCTTCCGGGTCGAAGCTGAGATACGCACGAAGGCTGGACTTCAAGTGCACAAACAACTCCGCTGAATATGAGGCTGTGATTCTGGCACTTTCAAGGCTGCGATCGTTATCAGTCCGAAGGGCACTCATCAACACAGACTCTCAAGTCATTGCGGGGCACATTGAAAAAAACTACAAAGCAAAAGATCCAGAGCTTCAAAAGTATTTTCAATATGTTCGAAGGTTAGAATCTTTCTTTCTCGGCATAACAGTGAAAGCAATATCGAGGACTGAAAACAGCGAAGCAGATTGCTTAGCCAAAGCGGCAGCGCAGCAGCTACAGCTCCCTCCGGACGTGTTCTACGAGGTTTCCACTCGGTCAGCTTTCGAAGCTTCCGAAATCAGCATCAAGCTGGTCAACACAATTCAATGCGAGGATTGGAGAGCACCTATCATGGCCTACATCAAAGGACTCCATGAGCCCAGCTCCAAAGAAGAAGAAAACAGACTAAAGCAAAGAGCGCGAGGGTACAAGATTGTGGATAACACCTTGTTCAAAGCTTCGGTAACCTCACCTTGGCTCAAGTGCGTGTCACAGTCTCAAGGTAACGACATCCTCAAACTCATCCACGAAGGCATATGTGGTTCACACAATGGCCCGAGGGCACTAGTAGGAAAGGCTTTCCGGCAAGGTTTCTACTGGCCAACTGCGCTGAGAGACGCTGAAACCATCGTCAAGAAGTGCGAAGGTTGTCAACTGACAGCAAAAAACCAAAACACCCCAGGGGCTCCCACAACCCTCATATGCCCAACCTGGCCTCTACAAAGGTGGGCAATGGATCTCGTGGGCCCGCTACCGACGGCTCCGGGGAACCTTCGCTATGCAGTGGTAGCCGTGGAATATTTCACCAAATGGACCGAAACAAGACCGCTGTCCTCCATAACCTCCCTCGCAGTAAAAAGGTTTTTCTGGCAGCAGATAGTTTGTCGCTTCGGAGTCCCCCAACATCTAACTGTCGACAACGGCACCCAGTTTGACAGCGAGGTTTTCAAAGAGTTCTGTGCACAGATCGGAACAATTCTATGCTTCGCCTCAGTCCGACACCCGCAGTCCAACGGCCTAGTCGAAAGAGCCAACGCAACAATCTTCCAATCCATATCCAAAAAATTGCAAGGCAGACCCAAAGGCAAATGGGCAGACGAGCTAACTGCAGTCACCTGGTCTCACAATACCTCCGAATGCAGAGCAACCAAGTTCACACCCTTCAAACTTTTGTTCGGCGAAGAAGCCGTGTTACCAGAGGAGCTAAAATATGTTTCACCAAGAACAACCCTCGCAAGTGACGAGCCAGCAAAGCTAACTGACAAGGACTTGCTAGAAGAAACAAGATGCAGCGCAGTTCACAACCTTCGCAAGTATCAGGAAGAGACAAAGAAGTGGAGAGATAAAAAGGTCAGAATCAAAAACCTGCAGAAGGGTGACCTCGTCCTCATCCGTAAACAAAACGCCAGCATGGCCGGAAAGTTCCAGCCTAAGTGGACAGGCCCGTTCCTGATCGCAGAAAGCAATCGCCCAGGCTCTTTCCACCTCTCCGACAGCGAAGGTAATATCCTACCACACACCTGGAACATCGACGACCTTCGCAAATTCTACCCATAGCGGAGCCTTAGCGAGCCCTCGCGTTATGTAATCTCTCACTTTCTATGTTATCTACTCTCATGTACTTAACAAAAACAGGAGCTGCACTCTTTTTCCTTACGAAGGGGCGTAAGGTTTTTTAATGAGGCAGTATCCAAAGCATTAATACAGGCTAGAACCCCCCAAAAAAAAGCAAAATCTCCAACCTTCTACTCCCAAGCATCGAAAAAGCGGATCTCTTTCAAAGAGCGCTACATTCGATGAAAACCTGCTAAGATTGCTTTGAAAAACATTCCTTTTCTTTTCAAAGCAAACTTCACCTCCGCCTAAGATAAGGGGAGGAAAGTCGAGCACCCTGGCACAAACGACAGGGGCTCGCAAAAAGCAAACTCACCTCCGCCTAAGATAAGGGGAGGAAAGTCGAGCACCCTGGCACAAACGACAGGGGCTCGCAAAAGCAAACTCACCTCCGCCTAAGACAAGGGGAGGAAAGTCGAGCACCCTGGCACAAACGACAGGGGCTCGCAAAAGCAAACTCACCTCCGCCTAAGACAAGGGGAGGAAAGTCGAGCACCCTGGCACAAACGACAGGGGCTCGCAAAAGCAAACTCACCTCCGCCTAAGACAAGGCGAGGAAAGTCGAGCACCCTGGCACAAACGACAGGGGCTCGCAAAAGCAACTCACCTCCGCCTAAGATAAGGGGAGGAAAGTCGAGCACCCTGGCACAAACGACAGGGGCTCGCAAAGGAAGCAAACTTCACCTCCGCCCAAAATAAGGGGAGGCGCGAAGTCCCAAAAGAGTCAAGCACCCTGGCACAAACGACAGGGGCTCGCAATGAAGCAAACTTCACCTCCGCCAGAAATAAAGGAAGGCCCGAAGTCCAAAAAGTCAAGCATTCTCGCACAAGCAAGCCAGGCCTCGGGCGGGGCCACTTTCTCCGTCTCGCCCGAGCCCTCCAAGCCAGGCCTCGGGCGGGGCCACTTTCTCCGTCTCACCCGAGCCCTCCAAGCCAGGCCTCGGGCGGGCCCACATTCTCCGTCTCGCCCGAGCCCTCCAAGCCAGGCCTCGGGCGGGGCCACTTTCTCCGTCTCGCCCGAGCCCTCCAAGCCAGGCCTCGGGCGGGCCCACTTTCTCCGTCTCGCCCGAGCCCTCCAAGCCAGGCCTCGGGCGGGGCCACTTTCTCCGTCTCAACCGAGCCCTCCAAGCCAGGCCTCGGGCGGGCCCACTTTCTCCGTCTCGCCCGAGCCCTCCAAGCCAGGCCTCGGGCGGGCCCACATTCTCCGTCTCGCCCGAGCCCTCCAAGCCAGGCCTCGGGCGGGGCCACATCAACGCGATTAAAAACAGTGCGCGAGCCTCGCTAAAAGAAAAAGGGGGCGTCGCTGTTTTTTCAAAACAAGCTTACACGTGCAAGTGCCCGAGCCTCGCTAAAAGAAAAAGGGGGCGTCGCTGTTTTTTCAAAACAAGCTTACACGAGCAAGTACGCGAGCCTCGCTAAAAGAAAAAGGGGGCGTCGCTGTTTTTTCAAAACAAGCTTACACGAGCAAGTGCGCGAGCCTCGCTAAAAGAAAAAGGGGGCGTCGCTGTTTTTTCAAAACAAGCGTACACGAGCAAGTGCACGAGCAAGCGCGCGAGCCTCGCTAAAAAATTAAGCAGGGCGTCGCCGTTAAAACAACATAACAAACTACAAGTAGCACAGCAAACATGGCACACAACCCCATACGCTTTTCTCATACCGTTACAAAACAATGTTACAACAACGAACATATCCCAAAATAAAAAATCTTTACAAGGGACCACCGCTCCCCTCAATTAACTCCAAATCATCCAAACTTTCGGCCTCCATCTCAAACCCCCCCTCCACTGGAACCAGGGGTCCCCACAACAAAGGAGCTGCAGGGACAATTGGCAGCTCCCCGGGTAAAACCCTCGCCCTATACATGTACCTATGCCTCGTCTCGTTAACCTCCGCAGGTTCTTCCTTCGGGATCACAAGCGCCCCATCCGAACCAACTTCAAGCTCCCTTTGCCCGAACAAATATTCCAAAGCTGCGTTCTCGTCAATATCATCATCACCGCCAGCTTGCGAGGTCGAAGAAGACCCAAACAAATAACGATCGGCTTGGCGGTCTGTATAGTCTGTTTCTCGCCAAAATCGACTCGACCTACTATTTTTTAAATCATATCTCCGCACCTTCGACCACCAAAAACGTTCAAAGGAAAGCGAAGGATATTTAAATCTAGCACGAGCCCATGATTCACCAGTAATAAAAACATCTTGGTAGTTCAACATCAGCGGGGTCACGTCAAATACGTCTAGCACGGTTCCGTCAGGAACCTGCATGTTGCACAAAAATACGAGATGTCTCAGCCTCGTCAAGTTTTTACAAACAACCATAGTATCTACAAAAAGGCCTCCCTCGCCCCAACAAACCCAGGCATCACACCTGCCCAGCTTCCCCCCGGTCGACGTCCAAACCCTCGCCAGCGGCGACAGTCGAGGTCCCAGCTGACGCCTCCTCCGCCGAGGATCCCTCCGCAGCAGCCTCGACGTTTGTCGTAGTCTCCTCTTCCATCGCCGTCGCCCGCGAAGCATCTCCTTCAACGATCGGCCCGCCCCCGGTCAACGCCTCAATCTCGGCAAGCGTAACCCCCGCACAGCTTGGCTCGGGGGCGGTTTCGGAGTCACCCCTCGGTGCAGCTTCCGTAGGCGGCGAGGGCATCGCATCTCGTCGAGCCTATAAGCAAAACAAAAGACAAACCTCTCCAAAATCAACAAACAACCCCTCTAAAACAAAGCAACAAAAATCAAAAAACTAAAAAAAAAAAATGCAAACCTGACGCGTAGCCTCGGCAGCTTCTTCAAAGGCAAGGGCTCGGCCACCTCCGGAGATCCAAAACTTGCGAAGCAAACACATCGCACAGTTCCGAACTTCTGCGTCGTTAACCTTCATCTGACGAACCTCTTCAACCGACGGAAAAACATGGCTCGGCCTTTTGACCTTGCGAAGGTGATCACAATCCGCCAGTCGAAGCGTGCTCGCCATTGCCAAGGCCCCGGCGTAGCCACCAAAATCGGCTGCATTGGAAACTAGCGAGCTAAACACATCAAGCTCGTTTCCCAGCCAGCCCTCGAAGGCCTCTGCATCAGCTGCAGGCAATGGCTCTCCGGCTGAGCCCCCAGCCTCGGTCAGACAACAGTCAAGTTTAAGCTTGACGTTCTCCATGCTCCTTCGCCAAGAGTTCTTCAAATCAACTAGCCGACCCTCGGCCTCGGCTAAAGCCTTGTCCTTCTCCTTTCCCGCGGCAATCAGATCAGCGTTACGCTTCGCCAGCTCAACCGCCTCCTCTCGAGCCTTCGCGGCCTTCTCAGAAGCAATCTTCATTTCATTCTCTCTGTTCTCCAGGCTCCGCGCCAGTTTGCTGTTCTCTTTCTCAAGTTCGGTCATATGGTTCCTCATAAACTCCATGTCGGAGCTAACCTTCCGCCTCGCTGAGCGGTTCAAGAGCATTAGCTCCGCCAACTTGACGTCAACGTCATCAAAGGTGTCGCCAACCGCTTGATCTGCAAGAAGGACCTCCGCCTCCGGCACACAAATGCGGCCGAAGATCCGGCCCAGAAAACGCCTTTCCTCCGGGCTACACTGCAAGTGGCAATCCCGAAGGTCCGGACTGGTGAACAGTGCAGTTGCCGGATCAGAAATCCCAAGCTTCTTGGCGTATTCCGGAAGACTCGACCGGCTAGCCTCGCCAAACGGTCTTTTTCCCCGGGACCGCGCAGAGTCGAGTTCCCCATCAAACTCTGACCCCTCCACCCAAAGGTGCGAGCCCGCAAAGCTGGGAACCGCACCTCGTCGAGGGCTACTTGGCTCAATATCTTGTACAATTTCAAGTGCGCCCCGGGCAACCATCGCACCAACACTAGGCGAGGCTCCGCCTCCAATAGACACCTCCTCATCCGTGTCATGCCCTTCACTAGAACTCTCGCTGCCTTCATCAGACGAACCCTCGTCCGTCTCCCCCTCCTTCGCGTCCTTCTCCTCCACCTCATCATCATCAGATTCATCCTCGTCGCCCGAAGTCTGGACCAAAGCGCCGATCCCTCCAACGCGAGGCACGCGTCCCCCGACTGAACCAGCACCCCGGCCGCTCCGAGCCACGGCCGAGGAAGAAGTGCCCGCAGCAACAGAGCCAGCAGCGACCTTCATCGCAAGCACCTTCGCTCGGCCACCAGCTCCGCCGCGGCCTCGACCACGGCCTCTCTTCGGCCGAGAGACGATCTCCGCTCCTCCCGAAGCCTTACGCTTCCTCTTCTTCGGCGCGTCGTCGCTCGAAGGAGCGGGCCAGTCGGCGTACCGAATACCAAGAATGTCAAACATTCTGTTCACTCGACCTTCGCCACCCACCAAGCTATGGATAGCCTTCACTTCCTGTGGGGAAAGCTTCCCCACGAGCTCGTCCGTCCACTGCTGAACCCGTTTGAAAACAGCTTCGTTCCCGTCCTCGCGCCTCGGAAATTTTTTAAGAGTTTTTTCCCAAACCTTCTCCAGATCCAAACTGGGTTTCTTCAAGCCCCTACCTTCGTACCTTGGGTCATTCTCCACAGTGAACCAAGTCCGCCTCCGGCCAAGAGGCCAAATTTTGGCACAGCAATACTCCTCCACTAAATCACGCGCACACTGAGAACGCGCGACGACCCTCAGGCAATCAACAGCAGCATGGGCCTCGATGCTCATCTTAGCTTCGGCGCCCACATCTCCAAGCACCGGAAGCTCGCCGCAAAGTTCGGAGCTATCACTGAGCTTGTAATAGAACCAGAACTCCTGCCACCCGCTGCTCCACTTGTTTTTCTGCGCTTGCACCGGCAGCTCCGCGCCGGCGCGATGGCAAAAAGTGTACACCGCGAATTGTCCAAGGCTGGTCTTGCCCTCGCTGTCCGTAATCTTGCGAGGCTGCATGTGAACGCGATGAGTGCGAACAAAACCTTCGACATGAGGAACAACCCCCTGAGACCTGCAGGCCCAGACGTAGACCGACATCTTTGTGAAGCAAGAAGGCGTAAGCTGATGAAACCGCAGGTTGAACCTCCGCAGGACCGAAGTCACGAAGGAGTCAGCTGGGAAGCGAAGGCCAGCCGAAAAGAACTCTTCAAATACCACAACTTCATCTGCGTCCGGCTTTGGCGCGGTCTCCCCACTGCTGGCCCTCGCCTTGCCTTCCTCAACCCAGCCCCACCGCACATAAGATGCAATCTCACTTGCGCAAACCCGGCTAGGACCAAACTCGAAGGTAATCCCCTCATCCGCGGCTGTGGGAGAAACAGCGCGAGCAGTTTGCTTCAACCTAGCCATCTCTTCCGCTGCTAACACTACCGAACAACGAACGCCTGTCTCAACCCTCGCAGACAAGCTCAAACAAACCTTCGCTACAAGCAAATTGCAACAGCAGGATGGCTATAGCAGCAGAGAGCACAATCAAAACTCCCCACCTACTCGTGCTATTTATAGGCCGAGAGACGAGCCCCTCTCCCGACGAAGTCGGCACGACAACCAAAAAACGCAGCGCAAAAAACGAAACAGGCTTCCATAGTATAAAACAACAACACAACGGCCCAGCCCAAAGCAGCCGCGGGCGTCGCTGCCGAGGGCCCCTTTTTGACCCCATTAAAAGGCGTTGCTTGGGCCTAAACACGTTCTTTTAGATCCAAGACAACGAGGGGCTACTGTTGGGGGAGAGGACCCTCGGCAGAAGCGCCGCCCGAGCTGGTGCTCGAAATCAGCCCTCGCGAAATGCCTGGTGCGCTTGCGAGGTCCATCTCCTATTGGAGACCGTTACCCTGACCCCCGGATGCGGGATCAACCCTCGTCGCTTTGTTGTGCTTCCGTGCAGGCCTAAGGCGACGGCCGCACCGCAGGAAACCTTCGCTGACTCACGACGCCACCTTCGCTTGGAGCGAAGGTCCAGGCAAGCGGCAAGTGTGCGTCGCCCCAGAGGCAAGCAAAGCCGAAGGTCCGGCGAGCACGGCCGAAGGTCAAACCTTCGTTCTTCTTCCCCGGAGGCGAGGAGAGCCGGAGGTCCGGCAGATGGCGAAGGTGCGCGGACCCAAGGGCGAGCGCGGCCGAAGGTCAAGACCGCCGCGCCTCTCCCCGAAGGCGAACAAGGGCCAGGTGGCGGCGCGCTGGAGTGTGACCGATTAGGGTTTCCGCTTCAGCTGTGTATTTACGTTTTTGCCCTTCCTCCCTGCGCGGAGGCGAGGAATCTTTGCTGTACCCTTTTGTAATTTGGCTCATGCCCCTTGGCATTCCCTATAAATACCAAGGGGATGAACAGTGTAAGGGACAACCTTTTTGGGAATTCGAGCACTTTCCACTTCCATTTACCTTCGCTTCTGCATCCGACGCTTGGCCACCTTCGCCGTTCACTCCGTACAAGTGCGGGGGCTCGGCAAGCGTGCTCCCAACAGATGGGGAAAGGTATGAGTGAATAAGGGGCATTATTGTCTTTTGGTGTTACTGTAAAGGGTTTTCTTTGTTTTTATTTTTGAGTAAAATTCACCGCCGGTCCCTAAACTTGGCCGGTGGTGTCATCCCGGTCCCTGAACTTATAAAGTGATATCTGAAGGTCCCTAAACTTGGTCGTTGGTGTCATCTCAGTCCCTAAACTTGTAAGGTGATCACCACTGGTCCCTAAAATTGGTCAGCGGTGTCATTCCAGTCCTTAAACTTGGCTTTGAGTCTCATCCGGGTCAAAACCGGACGATTTAAAAACTTAATATAAAAAAAAGAGTAAAATTCATCGCCGGTCCCTAAACTTGGCCGGTGGTGTCATCCCGGTCCCTGAACTTATAAAGTGATATCTGGAGGTCCCTAAACTTGGTCGCTGGTGTCATCTCAGTCCCTAAACTTGTAAGCTGATCACCACTGGTCCTTAAACTTGGTCAGCAGTGTCATTCCAGTCCTTAAACTTGGCTTTGCGTCTCATCTGGGTCGTCAAAACCGGGCAATTTAAAAACTTAATATAAAAATATTCATAACTTTTTTATACCATCTCGAATGAAGACAAACTTTATATCAAAATTGTAGCCCTCAACACGATCTACAACTTTGTAGTTGAAACTTTTTTGAATAAAAACTGTTTAGAGTCCCAAAATATTATTTTAAGTTTTTTTAATCAAAATCTACAAACTTAAAATGATATTTTGGGACTCTAAACAGTTTTAATTCAAAAAGTTTCAATTACAAAGTTGTAGATCGCATCGAGAGCTACAATTTTGATATAAAATTTGTCTTCATTCGAGTTTGTATAAAAAAGTTATGATTTTTTTTATATTAAGTTTTTAAATCACCCGGTTTTGACCCGGATGAGACTCAAAGCCAAGTTTAAGGACTGGAATGACACCGCTGACCAAGTTTAGGGACCAGTGGTGATCACCTTACAAGTTTAGGGACTGAGATGACACCAGCGACCAAGTTTAGGGACCTTCAGATATCACTTTATAAGTTCAGGGACCGGGATGACACCACCGGCCAAGTTTAGGGACCGGCGGTGAATTTTACTCTAAAAAAAATCATAACTTTTTTATACAAACTCGAATGAAGACAAATTAGGGTTTGCTAATCTATGACTCTCTGAGAAAACCACAAGAAGATTACCAAGATATGACAGATATTATCCGAGGGTAAATGTGATCTTTAAATATTGATTCCTGCTAGCTCTTTAACTCTGCAATAGTTAATTAACGATCCAATTATATATATTGTGTAGGGTTTGGACTTGGTTTGTTTAGAAACACCGTCCGGATCTGAAAGCGCAACTTCCTGATCCTCTACGACTAAATGTAAGTTGTACAGTACCTCCCCGCCTCTTTACCTTAATTAGCATCACTCAGCAGACGCACGCTCAACTAAGAGTACTCTTTTTACATCTTGTACAATGGGTTCTACGGCAGTCACCGGGAAACAATTTATGTGCGTACTATGTTTGCGAGTTCCTGACGGTGTATGAAAAAAAAACTCCTTTACAGAGTCAGCAAGTACGTAA
>VDCT01000083.1:0-41466 GCA_009763385.1 Coix lacryma-jobi var. lacryma-jobi | reverse complement strand
TTCGGATGATGAGTGAGTGTTTGGACACTCTTCTCTCTCTACTTCTCTCTTTTTGGTGACTTGGTTGCCAAAGGGGGAGAATTAGGTGAGAGAAGGGGTACAACCCTTTCTTTTTGTTCATGTCCCCATCATGTTAGTAGTTGTGAGTTGTGAGGCGTTTGAATTCGATTCAAAACTCTATGTTTGTAATATTACCTTATGGTACTACTTCTTAGGCTTGGATGTGGACATGTACTTTTACCTGCTTAATCTAGCCTGTGTTACTTATTTAGTTCTGGTTATTGATTATGCATTTGGGCTTTGTGTTAATTTCGCTGCGTTTGCTTGTCTGTAGCCTGAGCGGCCAGTGCACGCTCCCAGGGCCGGCCAGTGACGGGCTCCGGCAGTGCCGCGCCCAGAGCGGCCACTGCCGCTCTGGCAGAAAGACAGCAAAACATCTCTGATGTGCTTTTTTAACTGTCATCGCATCACGTATTATTCTTGACACCAGTTTAGTTGCACCCCACAAAGTATTAGATGTGAAACTGAACCTATCTCTCACTTTTGAATATGTGAATGTTGGCCTCTAATGCCCAATTCGAGATTTCAGCTCTCATCACACATTTTAGGGGAGGTTTCACACCTCAGCTTCTAAATCTCAAGTATTGTACCCTTTTATTGTAAGCTTCGATTGTTTTGTCATCAATACCAAAAGGGGGAGATTGTAAGTGCCAATCAAGCCCCTAATTGTGGGTTTTGGTGTACTTAATGACCACACGATTAAAGAAACTAATGAGATTCATGAAGTGATAAGCAGGTTATGATAAGAAAGGATGGTGTATGTACGTTGTGTGGAACCCCCATACTACATTTCATCGGATCCGGACTCAAAGTGATATATCAAGCTTTTTCATTTGAATTTGAGTTATAGGAATGCCGTACTATCAAGGGGGAATGCAAATACATTGCTATGGCTGAATGACATGTGCTCAAACCAACCCAAGCCATCCATGTTTCTAACCAAAGACACTTGCACTGAATTCCAATCCAACCCTGTCTGATTGGTAGGCACCGGCAGTGCCGCTCTTGTCGCGGCAGTGCCGGGCCGCGGCACCTGCCGGGCTTCGGCGGCACTGCCGCGACTTATTGTAAACCGTTGGCAGGGAGGAGATATTAACTCCATCTCCCTGCCACCCCAACGGTTTATCCACGACCATAACTCGCCACCTACCTCCAGACAAGCTTCTCTCTTCCCCATTGAAGGCTCTCAACTCCCCTCTCACCAATCCTTCGATTTCCATTGATTCCAAGTGATTGAGAGGCTTAAACCTTCATCAAAGAGAAGCCCTAGCTGAGATCTACTTCCTAGAGCACTTGATTTGAGCCATAGCCGGTGGATTTGCTTCTATTACTCTTGGGTTCTTGGAACCCTAGCCGGCTAGGCGTCACCCTAGAGCCTTGCCAACTTGTGTGGCGGCCTAGGGAGGTTTGTAATCGATTGTTCAGCTAGTATTATTACCCCTCACCTCAAGGATTTGATTCCTTGACTTGAGAACGAGGTAGAGTTGCAAAGCTCATGACCTAAGTGGTCAACCTCAACAACGTGGAGGTAGGCAAGCCTTGGTGGCAAGCTGAACCACGGGATAAAATCACTTATCTCTTGTGCTTGCTTAGTTTCATTCTTCATATTCATGAGCTTGTGATAGATTCTAGGGTTTGGCTCGATCTACTTTATTCCTCTTATTTGGCTTGGAGTAGTTGGTTCTGCTGGTTCATAGAACTTGTTGTAGCATTTCTATTCATATAGAATCAGTTAGTTGTGGCTGGATTTTCGAATTGCAGCTTCTGGTCTCACACTGCGCGGCAGTACCGCGCTGGGGCCGGCAGTGCCGGGCACAGAGCGGTAGTGCCGGGGGCTTATCTAATTAAGTTTTGAGCTGTGATTTTTGATAGGCCTATTCACCCCCCCCCTCTAGGCCACACAGGTCCTTACAAGTGGTATCGGAGCCTGGTCTCTCAGCAGCACTTCACCGTGCGAGAGAATGGCCACCGACGGAGGAACGGGTAACGTTAGCGTTGTGCAACCCACACCTGAAGTGGAAATGCACACCGCTAGCAGCAATGAAAGTCTCTCCACAGCAAGTGAGAAGGCACCTTCTCAAATGGGTGTGTCGGCCGGAGAGCTCGCAAGAAGAAAGGAGGAAAGAAGATTGAGAAGAGAAGCTAGAGCCAAAGCAAGAGAAGATACAGCGGCTCTCAAAGCAAGAGAAGAAAAGGCTCAAAGAAAAGAAGAGAGAAGGATTAGAAGAGAAGAAAGAGCCAAGAGAAGAGAAGAAAAGAAGAAGGAGGAAGAGCTCCAAGCAAAGAAGAGTGTGAACTTGAGTGATGACTCAAGTAGCACCGAAGATGGAGATGATGACTTCTCCTACACACATAAGGACAACAAGAAGAAGGAGGAGATGAAGAAGTCATATAAAGAAGTATCCTTTAACTATTCTTCTATGACTAACCATGACTCTAGGCATCTCATCAATGTGCCCGCTAGTGCCGGGCTTATCTAATTAAGTTTTGAGCTGTGATTTTTGACAGGCCTATTCACCCCCCTCCCTTCTAGGCCACACAGGTCCTTACAAGTTGAAAGACAAGGATCAAGCCACAGCTTCCGGCGAAAGCACCAAGCATGTCTTCCACAACTCGCAAGACCTAGCAGCAGGGGTTCTATCGGGCAGCAATTACGTAAACACGCCTATGCATCCCCCTCAGTACATGCCTCCACAGAATCTGCACTGGTATAATTCGGCGTATCTGGGTTACCAGTTCCCGGTCTTTGCACCGCAGTCTATGGCAGTTTCGTCGCCCATGCACTATCAGCATCAGCCAACACCGTGAAAGGTCCTTGTTTGGTTTTGGTAATTGAGTGACAATTTAGGTGGATTAATATGTGTTTGAAGTGAATTACACAGGTGATTAGTCCACATGTACATCATGTGTGAGTAACATATGCCATAAAGGAGAAATGGCTTGGAATATGTTGCAAGGCTCACGCATGTGAAGAAGGAGCTTAATGCACATGAAACATGACATGTGGTCATGTGGCTAAGATGGTGAAGATCAAGGCAAGACTTGGCTTGATGGACCGGATGCAAAGGTGAAGGGCAAGATGGAGGCTTTGAAGCCGTTGGTACCGAGTGTCGGGAGGCTTAAGCAAGACTTGGCGCCGAAGGACCGAAGCAATGGTGAAGAGCAAGTGATGTCAAGATCGATGGACCATGGAGGCCATGTGATGATATGAAGTGGATCATATCATTTGATCTAGGTTGGTGCATGTGTTGCATCAACACCGGAGGAGATGGAATGGAATGCGCAAGGCAAAGGTATATGTATAGGGCATTTCATTTCACCGGTCATAGGTGTGTAGAGAAGATTATGACCGGGTTTAGGATAGATGGCCGTACTATTAAGAGGAGCAAACTTGTTTGCATATCGGTCATCTAGTGCCACTTGAGCGATCTAACTTTGCGATGTTACTAAGATCGAGTGGCGTTATGAGTGAAAGAGAAAATCCTTTGAAAAATGATTGTGAAAATGCTAACACACATGCACATGTTGTTGTACACTTGGTGGTGTCGGCACATTTGCAAAGGAGAAGTTGTTGGAGTTGATTTGGATCAACACAGAGAAGAAAAGGAAGTTTTCTGAGTGTGGTCGGTAGTACCACCCAAGGGTGCTGCGTGCAACCTTCTCTGTGTTGAGTCTGAAATGGCCTGGCGGTTGTACCGCCATAGGGTCGGTTGTACCGACCCTCGGTAGTACTGACCAGAGGGTCGGTGGTATTGTGGTCCTGAACGGTTTTGCAGGCTCTCTGTGTTGAGCCAGATTTGGCCTGCCGGTAGTACCGCCATAAGGGCCGGTACCACCGACCGTTGATGTGTCCGAGGTCAGGAGGAAGTCTGGGAGCTCTCTGTGTAGTCCCAGGATGACCTGCAGGTAGTACCGCCATAGGGCCGGTAGTACCGGCCTCGGTAGTACCGACCAGGGGGTCGGTAGTACCATGGTATGGAGGAGTTTTGGATGCTCTCTGTGTAGATCCAAAGTTGGCCTATCGGTAGTACCGCCATAGGGCCGGTACTACCGACCGTTGGTGGCACCAAGGTTTGAGGCAGTCTGGTGCTCTCTGTGTGGATGAAGTTTGGCCTGTCGGTAGTACCGCCATAGGGCCGGTACTACCGACCCCCGGTGGTACCGACCAGTGGGTTGGTGGTTCCATCGGGTCAACGCTTCGTGTAACGGCTATAAGTGAGGCAGTCGGTACTACCGCCCAGGGGGGTCGGTACTACCGACCGAAGCACAGAAAAGGGGAAACGGCTAGTTGGCCACTTCCCTCTATAAATAGAGGGGTGGCCAGCCCTTGGTCGGTGGCTGCTGCACTCCAAAGTCTTTGTGACTTGTGTGGATGTGCTTGAGAGCCCTCTAACACACATATGCTTTAGTGCTCATCCGATTGTGTGAGAGAGTGATCCTAGTGCGTTGCTTTGAGAGATAGCATCGAGTGGCACTAGGTGTTCGAGTTGCAAGCCGGTGGTGCTTATTACTCTTGGAGGTTGCCACCTCCTAGACGGCTTGGTGCGTGTCTCCGTCGTGAAGCCCGCGTGAAGATTGTGCGTGGCTCCGGAGAAGCTTTGTGAGGGGCATTGTGCTCGCCCCGCGGGAGATCGCGAAAAGCAATTCTAGTGGAAAGAGGCGTGAAGAGCGCCAAGTGGTCCGGCCGGATCAAACGCTAGAGCTCCTGGTGAGCACTCCATCGTGGAGAGCGTGACTTAGGGTCACCACTAGCAAGAGGATCGGCGGCAACCTTGGGCTTGCTTCAACGGGGACTAGCTTGGTGGCAACCAAGTGAACCTCGGGATAAAATCTTGTGTCCCCGTCTCTTGTTGCTCTTATTGTTCTTTGTTCCTTGCATATTACGCTTGTTTGTGTTCTTCGTGTTCTTCCTCCCTCCTTCACTCTATCTTAGGTTGGGAAGACTCGATCTACCTTTTGGCAAGGAATCAAGACGTGAGGAAGCTACAATTGTCATCTACAACATCTAGGGAAGTGGGGTAATTGCTAGATCTGAGATTGCATCTCATCCCCTTCGATTTCGTAGCTTCCTGCAGGTGCTCGGTAGTACCGGCTTGGAAGCCCGGTAGTACCGGCATCGGTAGTACCGGCCCTACAGCTCGGTAGTACCGACTGCCTACTGTTTGCACTAGCTTGTATTGCAATATTTATTCTTGTGCTAGTGTTTAGTTGCTTAGTTTGTGTAGCTAAGTTGAGCTCTCTAATTTGGCTTGGGTAGCCTTGTTATTGAGCATTGCTAGTGAGCTTAGGCTTTGTGCTTTGCTTGCTAGATTGCATAGGAGCTCCCCCGTGCTTGAAGTACTAGTTGCATAGGCTTGTGTGACCTTGCTTCTAGAATTGGTTAGGTGAGCTCTAGCTAGCCCGACACCTTATTTGCATTGATTAGGATCTTTTGTAAGGTGTCATAGAGTATAGGTAGAGGGGTGTAGTCTTGGCTAGACCGATAGTTTTAATTCCGCATTTGTTTCGGTTAGCCGCTCCGCTGCGATTAAGTTTAATTTTAAAAAGGACTATTCACCCCCCTCTAGTCCGCCATCTTGACCCTTTCAAGTGGTATCAGAGCTAGGTCTCTCATTTGTGGTCTTCACTGACCCGAGAGGATGGCGACTTACGGGCTAGGCATTGATTGTCCACACATTTTTGATGGCACTCACTTTATACAATGGAAAACTTGGATGATGTGTAATTTCAAGTTTATTTGCCCTCAAATGTGGTGGATCGTAGATGTAGGCTTTTCTCATGTGTTGGATGAAAAGAATCTAACTCAAGCACAAGAGAAATGCCTAGATCTTGAGTGCCAAGCTACTAACATCATTTTTAGATCTTTGCATGATGATATCTTTAGTGAAATCATGGATATGGAGTCCTCCCATAACATGTGGAAGTATCTCAATGACAAATATGGGAGTGCTCCAATTGATGATGATGTTAGTGAGCCCAAGGAAGAGGCACACGAGGTGGTTGAGCAAGATCACAACTCTGTGATTGTGGAAGATTGCTCCACCTCAAGCTCAAGTGATGCAAGTGATGATGATAGTTCAAGCACACTTGATGATGATGGTTCATGCTCCGGCTATGAGAGTGATACTTCTTCGAGCTCTCCAACCACTACATCACATTGCTTCATGTCACACGGTGACACTAAGGTTTGCAAAGCTAATGTGATTGATCTTAATGCATATGAGGAGCTCTTGAGTAAATATGCTAGCATGACCATCGCTTTAGAAAATGAGATGTCTAAAAATGCAAAATTGACAAAAGAAAACTCATTTCTAAAGAATGCATGTGAACAACAAAAGCATCTACTTTATGTTACTATTTGTTCACATGATGAGCTTAAATTGACTCATGAGGAACTTAGTGTTGCTCATGACAAGTTGGTACAAGACCTAAGAAGCTTTCTAATGTAGAAACTAAAACTAGTGAGAGCTCATCATTTGGGTCAAATGATCAATCACCTATTTGTGCTAACCCATGTGATGTAGAGAAGAAGCATGTATCCACCTCTTGTGAAGATTTATTATTTATGTCATGTTCTTCACATATAGATGCTTGTTCTACTTACTTGTCTTGTGAGACTAACATTTTGAAGGAGAACAATGAGCTCAAAAGTGAAGTGAAGAACTTGAGCAACAAGTTAGAGAGGTGGTGTAGATCAAAGGTCACCTATGAGCACTTGATGGAGAATCAAAGAAGCTATGGTGACAAGAGTGGCATTGGCTTCAACAAAAGCAATGTCAAAGGCAAGAGATGGGGCAAGAGAAGATATGCAAGAGAAATGAAGAAGCAAGAACAAGAAAAGCTATCTCATTTCATGTGCTATCAATGCCATGAGATGGGACATCTTGCAAAAGCTTGCCCCAACAAAAAGAAGCCCCAAGATCAAATCAAGATCAACCATGAAGATGGTGATATGGGGAAGAAGACAAGAAGGGGAGGTAGAAGATCAATATCAACACAAGGCCTCGCCCAAGTCAAGTGCTACAAATGTGATGAGTTGGGCCACCTAGCTTCGGGTTGTCCAAACAAGCTTGAGGAGAAGGCTCAAGCAAACAAGAAGAAGCAAGGCAATGAGAAGCAACACATGAGCAAGGAAGAGAAGGCTCAATCAAAGAGAAGTTGCTACTCATGCCAGGAAAGGGGACACATGGCTCATTCATGTCCCCTAGGTAACACTCCTAAGCCCATTTCAATTGCTAATGATTCTATGCTTAGGAAGGATGAAAATGGTACCTCTAAGGCTACTATTGCAACTCATCCCGCTATTCATACTAAGGCATTGCCAAAGTATGTTGCACCTAACTTCAGAGGACCCAAACGAGTTTGGGTACCATCAAAAAGTGGATGAATGTGTGTAGGTATCATGGCATTGGAGACTTGATTCAATTGATTTCATATTGTTCATCGTATGATTGAGTCAAGTAATGGAGTTTAGTGTTATTCTCAAACCCAATGCCAAGACAAAAGAGTGAAGTCCAAGTGCTACAACGAACAAGTGCAAAAGATCAAGTTGTGGTGGTTGATTGGATATATTTGAAGGCTTGCAAATGGTAGATGAAAAAGCTTGCTATTTCATGATCATGAGCTACTAAGGTATATCTATAGTTGATCATGTTCTTTTAGATGCATATGAAATGATTGAATTGGATATATATGCATATGTTGCTTGCTATAAGATGATTGAATGGATTTGATGATTAGTGATCAAAATTGAGTTAGTTTGAATGGATATGTTCATGAGACTTCTTTTAGTAAGTGATTTGAATGGTTATATGTCTTGTGAGAGTATTCAAACAAGTTAGCTCAAGTTAACTTGATTCAAATTGGTAGAGTATAGCTCAATTGCTCAAAATTGTTCAATATTGCAAAATCTGTGTGAGCTGAGAAGATAGCCATGTTTGAGTAATCAAATCTAGTTGGATTGGCTTGAAATTTGGTACACATGCTCTACACTTATGGTATTAATTGTTGTGCAAAATTCATGATAATTGGATAAGTGATGCTTTGGTTTTGGAGTGAATCTTGTCAACTATAGCGCAGCAGTTTTCAGCATGTAGTACTATGGATAGAATTGAAATCTGGTAGCAATCTAGAAAGCCAATGAAGCTCAAATTTTTATGGCTGCTAGAACACTTAGAGAAGCACATCTCCACCAAATTTCATGGTCATTGGACTTATATCTTGGGAGATATGCATGTTTCTTTGAGAAGGACAGAATCTGCCAGAAAAGTGACAATTATTGGATTAATCTAGAGTCACTTTGATTGAAAGGCCCTCAAGTCGGAATCATGTTTATAAGTGATTGAGGGACCTATGTTTGGTTTTGAAATGAGCTAGAAGTATGACAAAGATGAGATCAAGACCAACATCAAGATGAAGAGAAAGATCAAGTCCTAGTATCAAATTGAAGATCATTTGGAAGAAAGAAAAGGACTCAAAGATGGATTCAAAGTCACATTTCAAGAAGAGTTCAAAAGGATCAATCAAACAAGGTCAATTCAAATGAGTATCAAGGATGATTCTTTGGAGAGAGGTCACTTCTCCCTTTTGTAGGGGCTTGCCGCCTTTGGTAGGTTAACCAAGCGTGGCTTGGAAGGCTAACATGGAAGTGGTGATCTAAAGTGTCATTGGAGATGCTTAGTTGAAGAAATCAAAAGGGTTGATCTAGAGAGCAAGCAACATCTAGAAGAAACAAATCATGTCAATTCAAGTGGTATTCATATGCAAGCAAAGATCAAATGAAGAAGCAAGCCAACCACAACATTGAGCTAGTGCACTTGATCATATGGGTGAAGATTTGTTCTATCAATTGATATCTATTGGTCTTCACCACGGACTTCACATTGCTATTTTCGGAGTTGGAATCAAATGACTAACCTCTACTCCAAGATAGCAAGGTATCATTGTTTGTCATATGCATTCATACTATGCTTAGGACTTGATTAGAGCATATAGACATCCTTGTGATACTATCTAGGAGCATCCATGAAAATCAAATGTTTTGATGCTTATATGATGCCACTATTGCTTCTATGCTTTACATGATCTAGTGGTAACATATAACATGTTTATGGGCTTGCAATCCTAGTGTTTAATCTAGAGAATGAGCAATGAAACATTTAACCAACGTGAGTAAGATAACCATTGCAAAATGTGTGAAGAAGCATACTCTAGAGCAAACCGTGTTGAATGTTTCATGCAAATGATCTAGGTTGAACCACAAATGAAATGAAACAAACATCTCTCTCTTAACAATTTGAACCTCCTTTATGCAAACCTTTTATGGAAATAGATGACAAAGGGGAAGAAAGTATAACAAAGATAAAAGGAATGAAAGATAAAATGAAAGGGGGAGAGTGAAAAAATGAAAGGGAGAGAGTGTAACAAAGATCACATAAGTAGAGGGAGCAAGCTCATGAACTTGGTTGTTGCATTTGATATGTACATAATCATGTGCTTGCTTGCAATGCATAAGCTTTTAAATATTATATGCATGCTTGTGTGGTGTATGCTAGTTATAGGGCTTAATTGATGATTTGATAACTAGCATGCATAGGTTGATAGCTAGACTTGTGCTTTTCATGCAAACTACACCCTTGCTTCTAAAGTTGATCTCACGGGGTTTTCTAGTTTTTTATGATGTCTAGCTACTCATTGTGCTAAGGAAGGTGTACAACTATGAACTTCATCGATAACATGCTTCAAAGGTTATTCTATACACCTTAGCACATTTTGGTAGTAATTACTCTCCCACACTTCAATATCTATGCATATGTGCAAGTTTCATTTTCAAACACTCTAGCACATATGTAGGGGGAGCTAATACTACCAATTCGGGTTTATGCTACTTGTCCAAAATCCTTTACACATGGTAAAATAGCTTGGGCAAGCAACATGAATCCAAACCAAGTTAGCAATTTACATTCTTGTGAAGTCCTAGCTTGGAATAAGCATAATTTCCATATCTTTGTAGAGTTGTCATCAATTACCAAAAAGGGGGAGATTGAAAGGTCCTTGTTTGGTTTTGGTAATTGAGTGACAACTTAGGTGGATTAATATGTGTTTGAAGTGAATTACACAGGTGATTAGTCCACAGGTACATCATGTGTGAGTAACATATGCCATAAAGGAGAAATGGCTTGGAATATGTTGCAAGGCTCACACATGTGAAGAAGGAGCTTAATGCACATGAAACATGACATGTGGTCATGTGGCTAAGATGGTGAAGATCAAGGCAAGACTTGGCTTGATGGACCGGTTGCGAAGGTGAAGGGCAAGTTGGAGGCTTTGAAGCCGTTGGTACCGAGTGTCGGGAGGCCTAAGCAAGACTTGGCGCTGAAGGACCGAAGCAATGGTGAAGAGCATGTGATGTCAAGATCGATGGACCAGGGAGGCCATGTGATGATATGAAGTGGATCATATCATTTGATCTAGGTTGGTGCATGTGTTGCATCAACACCGGAGGAGATGGAATGGAATGCGCAAGGCAAAGGTATATGTATAGGGCATTTCATTTCACCGGTCATAGGTGTGTAGAGAAGATTATGACCGGGTTTAGGATAGATGGCCGTACTATTAAGAGGAGCAAACTTGTTTGCATATCGGTCATCTAGTGCCACTTGAGCGATCTAACTTTGCGATGTTACTAAGATCGAGTGGCGTTATGAGTGAAAGAGAAAATCCTTTGAAAAATGATTGTGAAAATGCTAACACACATGCACATGTTGTTGTACACTTGGTGGTGTTGGCACATTTGCAAAGGAGAAGTTGTTGGAGTTGATTTGGATCAACACAGAGAAGAAAAGGAAGTTTTCTGAGTGTGGTCGGTAGTACCGCCCAGGGGGGCTCGGTAGTACCGCCCAAGGGTGCTGCGTGCAACCTTCTCTGTGTTGAGTCTGAAATGGCCTGGTGGTTGTACCGCCATAGGGTCGGTTGTACCGACCCTCGGTAGTACTGACCAGAGGGTCGGTGGTATCGTGGTCCTGAAGGGTTTTGCAGGCTCTCTCTGTTGAGCCAGATTTGGCCTGCCGGTAGTACCGCCATAAGGGCCGGTACTACCGACCGTTGATGTGTCCGAGGTCAGGAGGAAGTCTGGGAGCTCTCTGTGTAGTCCCAAGATGACCTGCCGGTAATACCGCCATAGGGCCGGTAGTACCGGGCTCGGTAGTACCGACCAGGGGGTCGGTAGTACCATGGTATGGAGGAGTTTTGGATGCTCTCTGTGTAGATCCAAAGTTGGCCTATCGGTAGTACCGCCATAGGGCCGGTACTACCGACCGTTGGTGGCACCAAGGTTTGAGGCAGTCTGGTGCTCTCTGTGTGGATGAAGTTTGGCCTGTTGGTAGTACCGCCATAGGGCCGGTACTACCGACCCCCGGTGGTACCGACCAGTGGGTTGGTGGTTCCATCGGGTCAACGCTTCGTGTAACGGCTATAAGTGAGGCAGTCGGTACTACCGCCCAGGGGGGTCGGTACTACCGACCGAAGCGCAGAAAAGGGGAAACGGCTAGTTGGCCACTCCCCTCTATAAATAGAGGGGTGGCCAGCCCTTGGTCGGTGGCTGCTGCACTCCAAAGTCTTTGTGACTTGTGTGGATGTGCTTGAGAGCCCTCTAACACACATATGCTTTAGTGCTCATCCGATTGTGTGAGAGAGTGATCCTAGTGCGTTGCTTTGAGAGATAGCATCGAGTGGCACTAGGTGTTCGAGTTGCAAGCCGGTGGTGCTTATTACTCTTGGAGGTTGCCACCTCCTAAACGGCTTGGTGCGTGTCTCCGTCGTGAAGCCCGCGTGAAGATTGTGCGTGGCTCCAGAGAAGCTTTGTGAGGGGCATTGTGCTCGCCCCGCGGGAGATCGCGAAGAGCAACTCTAGTGGAAAGAGGCGTGAAGAGCGCCAAGTGGTCCGGCCGGATCAAACGCTAGAGCTCTTGGTGAGCACTCCATCGTGGAGAGCGTGACTTAGGGTCACCACTAGCAAGAGGATCGGCGGCAACCTTGGGCTTGCTTCAACGGGGACTAGCTTGGTGGCAACCAAGTGAACCTCGGGATAAAATCTTGTGTCCCCGTCTCTTGTTGCTCTTATTGTTCTTTGTTCCTTGCATATTACGCTTGTTTGTGTTCTTCGTGTTCTTCCTCCCTCCTTCACTCTATCTTAGGTTGGGAAGACTCGATCTACCTTTTGGCAAGGAATCAAGACGTGAGGAAGCTACAATCGTCATCTACAACATCTAGGGAAGTGGGGTAATTGCTAGATCTGAGATTGCATCTCATCCCCTTCGATTTCGTAGCTTCCTGCAGGTGCTCGGTAGTACCGGCTTGGAAGCCCGGTAGTACCGGCATCGGTAGTACCGGCCCTACAGCTCGGTAGTACCGACTGCCTGCTGTTTGCACTAGCTTGTATTGCAATATTTATTCTTGTGCTAGTGTTTAGTTGCTTAGTTTGGGTAGCTAAGTTGAGCTCTCTAATTTGGCTTGGGTAGCCTTGTTATTGAGCATTGCTAGTGAGCTTAGGCTTTGTGCTTTGCTTGCTAGATTGCATAGGAGCTCCCCCGTGCTTGAAGTACTAGTTGCATAGGCTTATGTGACCTTGCTTCTAGAATTGGTTAGGTGAGCTCTAGCTAGCCCGACACCTTATTTGCATTGATTAGGATCTTTTGTAAGGTGTCATAGAGTATAGGTAGAGGGGTGCAGTCTTGGCTAGACCGATAGTTTTAATTCCGCATTTGTTTCGGTTAGCCGCTCCGCTGCGATTAAGTTTAATTTTAAAAAGGACTATTCACCCTCCCTCTAGTCCGCCATCTCGACCCTTTCACACCGCCACCAGCGCTTCCGGCGCAAGCCCAACCTCAGGGGCAGCCAGCACAACCCACTTACCAGTAGGGGCAGGAGGTAGAAAACAAAACTAGCGCAAGCAACAACATCCTTCCATCAAGAGGCTACATTTTCGCCATCATGGGCGGATCCAACTTGGAGCACGAAAGCAAAAGGGCAAGAAAGGACTATCATCGAAGAGTTCAGACGGTATCACCAAGGCTCCCGCTGAACATGCTAGCTTGGTCGCTAGCGCCGATATGTTTCGATGAATCGGATTTCAAAGTTCGTGACTACCCGCATTGCGACGCTTTCATCGCCATGGCTAATGTGGTCGGTTTCACCTTGCACAACATTTTGATTGACACGGGTAGTTCAGCAGACATCTTGTTCGTCAAGGCTTTCGAAGCGATGGGAATGGACAGGCGGAGTTTGGACCCCGCTGGTAATTCTCTGTACGGGTTCGGAGGAAGAAAGATCGACGCTATCGGCAAGAAACAAATCCCGGTGTCTTTCGCTGAGGGAGAAAGAGTCCGCACCGAAATGGTGACATTCGACATAGTGAACATGGATTACCCATACACCGCCATATTCGGCAGAGGTTTCACCAACAAGTTCAATGTTGTTATCAAGCAAAGCTACTTGTGTATGAAAATGCCATCCCCTTTCGGCATCATCACTGTGCATGGAGATCAGCAAGCGTCCAGAAGAATCGAAGGCAGGCCAACCCCAGGCTACAGTCTCATAAACGAGGTGGCAAAGAAAGACGAAATGCAAGC
The DNA here is from genome assembly GCA_009763385.1 of Coix lacryma-jobi var. lacryma-jobi. NCBI lineage: Eukaryota > Viridiplantae > Streptophyta > Magnoliopsida > Poales > Poaceae > Coix > Coix lacryma-jobi. Next base: position 27,778 of record VDCT01000083.1, on the reverse strand, counting down.
GACCACCGAAGAGCTCGCCACCGCTACCCCGCCGGAATGTAAGGTCAGAGCAACCGAAGAGACGATAAGAATCCCGCTTACAGCTTCAAGGCCCGAAAGAGCCGTGCACATCGGGTCAAACTTACCAGAAGGGGAAAGGAACGCTCTGGTATCTTTTCTCACAGACAACGATGAAATTTTTGCTTGGTCAGCAAAAGATTTGCAAGGTGTCAGTAGGGATCTCGCTCAGCATCGTTTGAACATCGCAAGCGGTTCCAGGCCCTGGAAGCAGAAATTGAGAAAAATGTCAAACGAAAGAGTAGACGCGGCGAAAGCCGAAGTGCAGAGGTTACTCGATGCGGGAGTAATCCGACCAGTCCAGTACCCCGAATGGCTGGCGAATGTTGTCTTGGTGCAAAAGAAGAATGGAAAATGGCGAATGTGCGTTGATTTCACCGACCTCAACAAATGCTGTCCAAAGGACCCGTTTCCTTTGCCCCGCATCGACAAGCTCGTCGACATTGCAGCCGGTTGTGAAATAATGAGTTTGCTAGATTGTTTTTCAGGTTACCACCAGATATGGCTTCATCCCGACGATGAGGAGAAAACCAGTTTCATCACCCTAGCCGGCACATATTGCTATCGGTGGATGCCGGAAGGACTGCGGAACGCAGGCCCAACTTTCTCGCGAATGACCGACAAGGTTTTCGAGAGCCAGAAGCAGAAGAAAAACTTGTTGGCTTATGTTGATGATATAGTGGTCAAGAGTGACAAAGAGGAAGATCATCAAGCAGATTTACTGGAGACTTTCGGCAATCTCCGCAAAAGCGGCTTGAAGCTCAACCCAGACAAATGCATTTTCGGCATCAAGAAGGGCAAGCTCCTGGGTTGTCTTGTTTCGGCAAGGGGAATTGAAGCCAACCCCAACAAGATAGCGGCGATCATCAACATGCAACCGCCCTCAAACCGAAAGCAAGTACAAAAGTTGACCGGAAGGCTGGCATCTTTAAACAGATTCATCGCAAGGTCCGCCAAAAAAGGATTGCCTTTCTTCAGAACTCTACGTAGCTCCGACCCTTTCGATTGGGGGGGGAGGAGCAGCGACAGGCTTTCCAGCAACTAAAAGAGTACCTGACAAGGCTAACTATGTTATCCAAACCATCGCCGAAAGCAACGCTCTTGTTGTATCTCGCAGCATCTCATGCTACGGTAAGTGCAGTTTTGGTGGAAGAAAAAAGAGCATGAGAACAAGATGACGCAGTTTCTGATCTACTTCGTTTCTGAGGCCCTGTCAGGAGCAAAGCTGAACTATTCAGAGTTGGAAAAGATAGCATACACAGTGGTAATGGCTTCCAGGAAGCTAAAGCATTACTTTCAGTCTCACCACATCATAGTCCTATCAGCTCAGCCGTTGGAAGCTTTGTTCCGCAACAACAAAGCTATCAGCCGAATTGGCAAATGGGCGGCAGAGCTAAATGAATATGTGATCGATTTCCAACACCGGTCCACAATCAAGTCGCAAGCGTTAGCGGATTTCATAGCAGATTGGACCCCCGCGGCTTTCGACACAACTCTTGAGTTCGAGGAACCAGTATGGACAGTAAATTGCGACGGCGCTTGGGGAATGGCTGGAGCCGGAATCTCAGCGATCTTAACTCCGCCAAAAGGACTGAAAGTAAGATTCGCCGCAAGGCTGTAGTTCCTTACAACTAACAACACCGCCGAATACGAAGCCGTGCTGCTGGGCTTACGAAAGCTCCGAGCAATCGGAGCAAGAAGATGCATAGTCAAATCAGATTCCCAAGTGGTTGTCGACCACGCCGAAAAGGAATTTACAGCAAGAGAACCGGAACTAGCTAAGTATTTAGCAGCGATCAGAAGAATGGAGAAATATTTCACGGGTTTCACTATGCGCCACATTCCAAGAGCCGAAAACACAGAGGCAGACGAATTGGCCAAAGCCACGGCTCAAAATCTGCCGTTACCGCCAGATGTGTTTTACCAAGTCCTTTCGGCCAAAGCCGTAAAAGAGGAGGAAGATCACCCGAGTTCGGTGCACATTATCGCCAGCGATGACTGGAGGTCACAGATATTCGCTTACCTAATCAGAACATACGAGCCGGAGTCCAGAAAGGACGCCGAAAGGATGGCCAGTAGAGCGAAAGGCTACTCAGTCATAGGGGAGTAGCTATTTAAAAATGGGATAGTAGCCCCCCTCTTGAAATGCATAAGCAGGCAAGAGGGCATTCAGTTACTCCAAGAAGTGCACGCTGGAATGTGCGGAGCTCACAGGGGACCTCATGAGATAGCACACAGAGCAATGAGGCAAGGATTCTATTGGCCTTCTGCCGCCTCAGACGCAAGAGAGCCGGTCAAATGTTGCAAAGGCTGCCAGATGTTCGCAAAAAACCAAAAAGCCCCGGCAAACGAAACCGCGCCGGTAATTCCAACCTGGCCCTTGCAAAGATGGGGCATCGATATAGTTGGGCCGCTACCAGTAGCCCCGGGCAACTTGCGCTTTGCAGCGGTCGCCCTTGAATATTTCACTAAGTGGATAGAGGCGAAGGCCCTTGCAAGCATAACTTCCACCTCATTAACCAAGTTCGTTTGGCAGAGGATAATCTGTCGTTTCGACGTCCCTTCCTTCATCACTTGTGACAACGGAAAGCAGTTCGATTGTGCCGAATTCAGGAGTTTCTGCGACAAAATCAACGTCAAGCTCAATTTCGCTTCAGTTAACTATCCGCAAGCAAACGGGGCTGTCGAGAGAGCGAATGGGCTAATCTTTTTGGCAGTATCGAAAGCTCTGTACGACTCTCCGTAAGGCAAGTGGACCAACACCCTAAAACAGTTGTATGGGGGCACAACATCTCACGCTCCAGAGCTACCGGTTTTACTCCATTTCGCCTACTATACGGCGAGGAAGTGGTCACCCCAGAAGAGGTAAAGTTGGGTTCCTTTCAGACCGAAATGGCCCCCGCAACTCAGGAGCAAAGGCACCTCGAGCTCGACACCATCGAGGAGGTAAGGCTGCAAGCTGCAGACAACCTCGAAAAGTACCATGCGGAAACCAAGCACCACAGAGACAAAACCATAGTCCGGAAGGACATCAAGCCCGGTGACATGGTCACCATTCGGCAGCCAGACAAGCAAGGCAAGCTGCAATCACAATGACAGGGCCCTTTTATCGTGGCAAGCATGGCGGCACCCTGTTAGGGATCGTCCAGAACAAGTATAGCCCATACCGGTCCAAGACGATAGAGACAAGTATAAAGGAAGGGAACAGACAACAGTCCTGGGGAATGAATGAACAACAGAATATCTTCTACTACTTTGTATTACTGTTCATCTTCCTTTTTTTACCTAACTTTCCTATCCCCAATCTCTCTGTTCTGACCTCCCTCGTCCCTGAGGTCCTGTTTCCATCTACTTGATTCGAGTATTCTGTGAGTAATCGAGTTGGGTTGGTAACAATTGGTATCAAAGCTATCGATTCTCGGCACTAGCACCATGGATCTGTCCCTGAAGCTTGCCTTTGACGAGTTTCTCAGGAGGTTCGATGAGTTCGACGCCCGGATGGAGCAGCGCTTCTCCCGCACCCTGGCCGCTCTCGAGCGGCAGGGCGCCGCCGTCGAGCCTCGTATCGGTGGCCTCGAGCAGTCCGGCGTGACGCAGCTCATGGTGCCCGATAACTGGGGCGGTCTCTTCAACAGAGAGGGTGACTCCATCGCCACGGTGGTTGCGGACAACTGGGCGGACTCCTTGATGAGATCCCCGCCCTTCCCTTCGCACCCACGCTCGACGCCATCTCCTCCATCACTGACGACTCCGAGTTTGCTGCCTTCGCCTCCGAGTCGCTCCACCCCACATCCGAGGAACTCCGCGGGGCACTGCTTCGGGAGGTCGACACGGTCTGCGCGGCTATGGAGAACGGCACGACCACGGGGGAGCAGCACGTCGAAGGAAGCCAGGATCTGGGAGAGCGCAAGCCCGCAGACCTCCCGAGGGCGTGTCCTCCTCGATCCGACGCCGCAACGGACGGGCTCGTCCGCCTCGCCACCGAGGAGGTCATCCTCACCATCGAGCGCGAGAGGATGCAGATCCGTCGCCGACCGCGAGGAGCTCCACTGTGCCCGCGTCAGCTCCGGCAACGGCAAGCACCTCCGCGTCCACCTCGGATTCGTCAACTGCGGCATCTCCATCCGCGCCTACCTCGGCTTCGCCAACCGCGGCGGGTCCGCCTTCGTCTGCCTCGGGGTCGAGGGCATGCGCCCACAGCTCTTCGCGGAGTTCTCCTCCAACCTCGCTGCAGTCGAGGACCACGTCGTCGTAGACGGCCTCCTCATCTCCTGGTTCGAGTTCGAGGCCGCAGTCCGCGACTTCGAGTCCGTGCACGGGCACCGCATCGACGTGGACGGCCTCCACGACTACGGATTCGAGGCCGTCGCCCTCGTCTTCGAGCTCGTGCGCGGTCCCGTCTTCATCCTCTTCGGGGAGCTTCTCGAGATCGACTCCGTTGCTACCGTCTTCATCTACGGACTTGCCACCAAGGACTTCCCCACCCCGGATGGCAACCGCTGAGCCTGGACCACCCACCTCATCGTCCCCGTCGCGCGGGGCACCTACCCTCCACAGGCTCGACAACCTCCATTACTACTCCTACCACATCAACGACTCCACCAGTTAGCACTCCATACCAGGACGCTTGCTCTGTTGTGGATTGGAGCACACCAGCTACCCCCTCCAGGAACGCCTTGAAGGTGTTCGACGCAATGCCAAACCATACTCTGTTCATCTTTCGATTCAGTGTTGTGACATCTGTTGTGCTGTTAGACGCCTTCTCCATCGACTGCAACTTCACGACATGGATGACATCACCATCCTCAGTTCCACCAGATGCCCTCGTGGCATGTGCCTCGCCAACCGCTTCCACAGTCACCACTGGCCTCGCCTCTTCATTATTTGTGTCTGCACTGACTTCTCCACTGCCTGTTATGATTATTACGGAAACATCAGCATCAGTTGCTCCGCGTGTCAAGGAGGTGGAGTCATGACAAGGAGTGAGTTCAGTGGTTCTTGCTACTGCCTTGAGTAGGCCAGGTGCCCTCCCCATTCATGCAGCAAAGGTGTTTCTCGCTACTGATTGGTTTGGTGTTCGTATGGTGGGTTGCGGCACTGATGTTCCTGTCGACAAAAATGAGTTGAAAGATGAGTCTATTCAGATGCAGTAACTTCGGCCTCCACCCATGCAGTTTTGCAAGCAGCATGTTGTTCTTCAACTCCGACCAGCACCTTGGCCTTCCTTTGGTGGCTGTACAATGGTGGCATTATTAGGGGCTACTTCAATGCAGATAACAAATTCAGCTGGGCTAGATGGCAGGTTTGGGACACTCATTGTTGGGTCCCTACAAAACAACAGCTCACCACAGTTCCGTGTTTCTAGTCAAGTCGAAGTTTATGTTGCTATTAGCATGGATGAGGTGTTCTGGCAGCCACATTTATCATTCAGACTCTCTCAGATTGCACTTGGCATTACTTCTTTGAACTCAGTGGGATGGCAGATGCTTGTCCGAGGGAAATGCAGGAGTTCGCCACCAACTCAAGGCTGGATTGACAGCAACTTGTTATGGTTGATGATCATAGTTGGGCAGCTCATGTGCGTCGGCTTACAGAGATCATACAAGTCCAGTACAAGTTGCTTTATTTTGCTTGTTGCAAGTTTCCTTGTCCAACTGCAATGGCAACGGGAGGATCAGCCCAGGCCGCCTCCATGGCCCCTTTTCCATCAAGAGCAGGATGTGCAACGGTTCAGCATGGTGAAAACTTTTGCCAAGGGTGCTCGCGCATTGGATAGCTATGGACGTACTGCAAGCTGACAATTGTTGTCGAATCTGTCTGGACAGTTTGTGTAAGGACCTGTGTGGCCTAGAGGGGGGTGAATAGGCCTGTCAAAAATCATAGCTCAAAACTAAATTAGCGAAGCCCGGCACTACCGCCCTGAGCCCGACACTGCCGCGCCCCGGCACTGCCGGCTTCAGCCCGGTACTGCCGCGCAGACAACTGGTCCAAGCCTGCAATTCGAAATCTAGCCACAGCAAACCAAATCTATATGAATGGAAATGTAGCACTAGGTTTCCTGAACCAGCAGAACCAACTCAAACAAGCCAAATATGTAGTATGAAGTAGATCGGGCCAAACTCTAGAATCTATCACAAGCTCACAAGTATGGAGAATGAAAGTAAGTAAGCACAAGAGACAAGTGATTTATCCCGTGGTTCAGCTCGCCACCAAGGCTTGCCTACCTCCACGTTGTTGAGGTTGGCTACTTAGGTCATGAGCTTTGCAACTCTACCTCGTTTTAGGTTAAGGAACCAAATCCTTGAGGTGAAGGGTAATAATACTAGCTGCACAAGTGATTACAAACCTCCCAAGGCCGCCACACCCCACACAAGTTGGCAAGCTCAAAGGCGACGCCTAGCCGGCTAGGGTTCCAAGAACCCAAGAGTAATAGAAGCAAATCCACCGGCTATGGCTCAAATCAAGTGCTCTAGGGAGTAGATCTCAGCTAGGGCTTCTCTTTGGTGAAGGTTTGAGGCTCTAACTCACTTGGAATCAATGGGAATCGAAGATTAGGTGAGAGAGAGCTTGGGAGCCTTCAATGGGGAGAGGAAGCCTTGTCTGGAGGTAGGAGAAGAGTTATGGTCGTGGGGTGACCGTTGGGGTGGTAGGGAGATGGAGTAAATATCCCCTGCCTTCCAACGGTTACAACAAGTCGCGGCAGTGCCGGCCTTAGCCCGGCAGTGCCGCGCCTACCAGACAGACAGAGATAGATCTGAACTTGTGCAGTTGTCTTTGGTTAGGAATGAGGATGGCTTGGGTTGGTTTGAGCACATATCATTCAGCCATAGCGATGCATTTGCATTCCCCCTTGATAGTACGGCAATCCTATAACTCAAATTCATAATAAAAAGCTCGTTGTAGCACTTTGAGTCCGGAACCGATGAAATGTAGTATGGGGGGTCCACCAACACATATGTACCATCGTTTCTTATTATCAACCTGCTTATCATCTTGGTAAATCTCATTAGTTCTTCAATCATGTGGTCATTATCACCAAAAACCCACAATTAGGGCTTGATTGCACTTACAATCTCTCCCTTTTTGGTGATTGATGACAACATAATTGAAGCTTACAATAAAAGGGTACAATACTTGAGATTAAGAAGCTTTAGGTTTGAAACCTCCCCCTAAATGTGTGAATGAGAGCTGAAATCTCAAATTGGCATTAGAGACCAACATTCACATATTTGAAAGTGTAAAGTAGGTTCAGTTTCACATCTAATAGCTTTGTGGGGTGCGAACAAACTGTGTCAAGAATAATACGTGATGTGAATGACAATTTAAGCACATCAGAGAGGTTTGCTGCTTGTCAGCCAGAGCGGCACTGCCGCTCTAGGCGCGGCACTGCCGGAGCCCGGCACTGCCGGCCTGGGAGCGGCATTGCCGCCCAGACTTGCAGATAGCAAACGTAGCGGAAATCAAAGCAGCCACAAAGCATAATACTCAACAAGTCTAAACAGAATATGACAAGCTAGATAAGCAGATAAAAGTACATGTCCACATCCAAGTCTAAGAAGTAGCAACATAGAGTATTACAAATTAGAGTTTTGACCGAAACAAACTCTCTCACAACTCACAACGACTAAAAGATGGGGACATGAACAAGAAGTGTTGTACCCCCTTCTCTTCGCCTTATTCTCCCCCTTTGGCAACAAGTCACCAAAAAGAGAGAAGTAGAGAGAAGAGAAGAGTGTCCAAACACTCACTCATCATCAGACGCTAACTTGTCCCACGGAATCTCGCCCTCATCATCATCATCATCATCGCCATCGTCGTCGTCATCGTCGTCGTCGTCGGACTCTACAACGGCCTTCCCATGGCGATGGGTAGTACTAGTGTAGCGGGTCGAGGCACGTGTAGAACGACGTGATGGCTCAGGCACTATCTCCTCCTGCTCCTCATCGCCATCTAAGTCTATATCATCTGAATCAAGGCTGGAGAGGTCGAAGTGAGGTGGAGAGCGGGGTGGAGGTAACGGCGAACGACCCGCCCGCTCTCGCTCTGCACGCTGCTCAACAAGTGCCTGGTGAGCTGTCTGGGTTGCGTAGGTGCAAGTAGAGAAGATGGCCTTAATCCATTTGGCCAGCTTGCTCTTCTTCCTCTGATAGGAAGGGCGGTGTAACACCTCTGGAGTTTAAAATGTAATTAACCTGACATGTCATCATCTTAAGTCATAATCATTCTTGTCATGCATTAATGTTTGTCTTTTGATTGCTTGCCTTTACCTTTCCTAAAGGTATTTTGTGTGTAGTGATTCCTTTTTCTAAAACCCTAAAAGCCCAAATCTTCCTATAAGGGCAAAATGGTAATTTCACCTCTGTGCCTAGCTTTGTGTAATTCTTGTTCAGTTAGTGTCTTGAAGCTTTGTTGTGTTGTTCAAAAACCAAAAATCAAAAACAGATTTCAAGTTCCTTTTGAAAAACCCTGATTTCTAAACCCTGGTTTTTACCCCTCTTTTATTAATTTAAAAACAATTCAAAATTTGGAGTTGGTCCAAAAAGCAAAGTTGTAGATCTTGTCAAGAGAAACAACTTTGGTGTTTACAGATTTTCAAGTTTCAATATAAAATCAGAAGTAATTTCAATTTCTTTCAAACTTCAATTTTGTCCCCTTTTCGGTTTTCAAAATTATCTCAAAAACTTTTGAGCTTCAGAAAAAGTTTATGTTGACAAAGTTGTAGGTCTCAAAGTTTTGAGCAACTTTGGTGTTTTGAGTTTTCTTTGTGTAGTTCAAGTTTTGGGAGTAATTTCAAAATTTCAGTAAAGGGATGGGTAACGTCTCTGTGCGAGCTTTAAAGCAAGGGGGCCCCGGCCGACGGCGGCGCAGCCTCAGCCTCGCCGAGCCCGGCTGACCCGCGCCCGTGTCGCCCGAGGCCAGCGCTAAGCGCTCGACCTCTCCGGTCCCCTACCTACCGCCGCCTCGCCATCCCCTACCCTACCCTCCTCCTTCCCCTACGGCCGCGGACAGCGCGCAGATGCCGGCCGCCGGCAAGCCGCCGCGCTGCGCGCGAGCTCCCGCCGACGCCGAGCCGCCCTACCCTGCTCCCTACCTCTTTTAATGCTGTGCGAATGCTCCTCACCCCTCGTCCGGAACGGCCCCCCCGCTCCATCCCGCGGCTATAAGAAGCCGCCGAGCTCCGCCAATGCCGCCACCACGGCACCCCGCGCCACCAGACCACCCCAGCGCACACCGAGCCCTCCACCGCCTTCGCCTTGAGCTGCTCCACCTTCCCGAGCAACCAATTTCACCCCTCCGCCCTCCTCTCGCCGGCGCAGGAGCTTCGTCCCCGACTCCGGCAAACGGCCGCGTTTCGGCTAAGCGAGAAATTCGCCGCCGTGAGTGCTTCTCTCTTCCCTCCGACCCCTGCCCTCTCTTCCTCACCTCAGCGCGCTCCTAACCGCACCCTCGGCGACCTCTTTTGGTGGACAGAGCCGCCGGACGCCGAAGAGATCCGCCACCACCGTCGGACTCCCTCCTCCTACCCTCGCACCGCCTCGCCGAGCCCTGCTTCCGACTCACGGTGAGCCCGCGAAGCTTTTCCCACCCTCGGCTTTCCCAGCGCAAGGCCCGAGCGGCCGGTCCGCCGTTCGCCTCACCTGCGATTCGCCCGAGCCCTCGGGGAAGATGCACAGTGCATTTTTCCTTTTTCAGTTTTAAATGAATAGTGTTCAGTTTTCATCTTTTTGGGTGATTTTCTATATGGTTCCAAAAATTTTGAAAAATTCATGGTAGACTCTTTCTACCTTGAAGTATTTTATAAAAATATAAAACTTGACTTTTCTGCAAGAATTTGAAAATGTAAAATCCCTCTTTTAATTAATAAATGGATGGTTTTAGATTTTTAGAAAAATCTTGTGTTGCTCCAAAATTTATGAGATAAATTTTTATGTGCTAGTTATGTCATGTTTAGTCTCTGGTGGAATTTTGAAGTCTTTTGGAACAAGTTGATTTTTTTGAGCTTTTTTTTTGTAAATAGTGCCTTTTGTTAATTAATGTCTGATTTTAATTGAGCACCTTAATGACCTCCAAAAATTATGAAATTTGTTTTGCCATCTTTTTATACCATAATGAACTTATGAGATTAATTTGGTAATTTTTGGAGCAACTTCATAAAATGACCTTTTTAATAATTAAGAAAAATAGAAAAGTGATTAGGGTTTATATTGAATGCCCTGTGATGTGACTTTTGGATTGTTTGCTGTTCATAGACCCCCACCCGTTTGGTCTATGATGTTTGTGATGCCATGCATGATTTGTGTTTAGGTCAGGTAAAAGATGCTTAATAAGTTTGATTAATCTTGTTTAAGGGTAGAGATAAGTAACTTTATGTCCATTCTAAAAATTACTTGCTCGTTGAGAAGTTGTACTCTAGAATCAGTGGTTTTGTCCTATGCTGTTTTGTTCATGTCAGCATCCTCATAAGCATACATCATTGCATCCGTATAGTGATCGAAGGAGAAGGCATCAAAGCCCAGTCAGCCGCTGACGAGCCTACCACCGAGATGACCCCGAGCTCCGACGCCTACACTGCCGACCCCGAGCCTGTCCTCTTTGCTCTTCAAGGCAAGCCCCGGTGCATTTTAACCCTTCCTTGTTGAAAGGTCCTAATTGGCTAGAGGGGGGGTGAATAGCCTAATTTAAAATTCTACAAAGCACTAGAGCAATTTGTTAGACAATAACAAAGCGATAACTGCGGTTGCTCTAGCTCTATGTCAAATGCAAGCCACCTATTTGCAAGTCTAGTTAATTATGATCTCTAGGGCACACAAGGACTAAGTCACTACTTTACTAAACTAGTGAGCTACACAAGAGAGCTAGCAAAACTAAACTAGCTATACTAGCAAAGCTACTACTATTATTAACAAGGGAAACAAGTTACTCTATAACAAGTATGAACAAAGGAATACAAGAGAGTGGTAATGTGATTTTACCGAACCGGTCAAGTGAAGATAATTGATATCACAATGGAATGCCAATCACCAAGGGACACAATATGAACACGAGATTTATCCCCGAGGTTCACGTGCTTGCCGGCACGCTACGTCCTCGTTGTGTCGACCAAGGCTTCGTGGTTCGGTGGCTAATCGGTATCACACACCGAGCTCTCCACAAGAGCGCCACAAGAACCTACCCCAAGCAATGGTAACTCAATGACACGCGCAATTTATTAGGAGTTACCTTTGGCTCTTCGCTGGGGAGGTACAAGCCCCTCACAAAGTCGTTGGGATGGCCACGAACAATCACCAACTCGTGCCGATCCTCCTCCGCTGCCACCAAGCCGTCTAGGCACCGGCAAGTGCCAAGAGTAAAAAGAAATCCGCAGCAACAATCACCAAGATGCCTCTAGAATGCAAGAACACAATGCAAGCTCTTGGTTTCACTCGATCTCACTTGGATTAGCACTAACAATCAAAGAGATCGGAGGGAGGGATTAGATCTTGCTCAAGAGGATGTTCAAGAGGTTAGAAAGTCAAGAGAGAACCCCCACTAGCCGGCCACGACCTATATATAGGGAGGAGAGGACGGCAGCTCGACCTCCACCTTTCTGCGCTTGGTCGGTAGTACCGACACCTCCTGGGCGGTACTACCGGCTTAGTCAAACTAGCCGTTTACTCACAACCCGCTGAAAAAGGCGAAGCACCGACTCTTGGTCGGTACCTCCGAGGTCGGTAGCACCGGCCCTATGGCGGGTACCACCGACAGGCTAAACTGGGGACTGCACAGAGATTTCCCAGACAACTTCCTGACCTCGGTACTTCCAAGGGCGGTAGTACCGACATAATGGCGGTACTACCGCCAGGCCAAAACTGGCCGCTTCCAGAGAGCTCTGCGGAAAACAAGCTACTACCGACTTGCGTCGGTACCACCGCGGGCGGTAGTACCGAGGTAATGGCGGTACTACCGGCAAGCCATTTTCAAAAACTACAGAGAGCCTCGCGAAAACTCCTCAGGGCCACGGTACCACCGACCATCGGTCGGTACCACCGCCGGCGGTAGTACCGAGGTAATGGCGGTACCACCGCCAGGCCAAAAACGCCCCATTACAGAGAAGGCTGCACGCAGCACCTATGGGCGGTACCACCGACCACCCTGGTCGGTACCACCGACCATACACAGAAAACTTCATTTTCTTCCCTGTTTTGATCCAAACCAACTCCAACAACTTCTCCTTTGCAAATGTGCTAACACCAACAAGTGTACAACATCATGTGCATGTGTGTTAGCATTTTCAAAACATTTTTCAAAGGATTTATCGCCTCATTTTAGATATGACATATGCAAATGCAACTAGAGGCAACTTGATAACCATATACTATGAATTTCTCCTCTTGATAGTACGGCTATCTACCCTAAATACACTCACACCCTCTATGGTGTCTTGAGTGCCAAAAACAAAAGAGCCTATTGGTTATACCTTTGCCTTGAGCTCTTTTATTTTCCTCTTTCTTCTTTTCTTCTAGTGAAGATATGGACCATCTTACGACCAATCACTTGATCATTGCATCACATGTCCATCATCATGCTTCACTTGAGCCATGGACCACCTTTTGCTAATCAAGCACTTAATGACAAAGGTTAGTCCAATGGATTTCATCAATTATCAAAACCAAACTTGGGCTTTCAATCTCCCCCTTTTTGGTAATTGATGACAACCCTCATACAAGATATTATGATAAAGATTTGAGACACCAAGGTAGTATTTGCTCCCCCTACATATGTGCTATAGAGTTTGGTTCGAGGTTCGGCACATATGCATGGATATAAAATTTTGGGTGAGCAATTACTAACTTGTGATACTAAGGTTTAAAGAATGGACCTTTGAAGCGCGATACCAATCGGAGTGCAAAACTCATGATCATCCTTAGCACCATAATGAACTAGATACAACTTGTAAGCCAACTTTTAAGCAAATGTATTGGCAAAAAAAGTTAAATTTCAAAAATCTAGTTCTATCCTATGCATGCTAGTACTTCATTTCATCATTCAAGTTCTAGTCTAGCAAGCAACACACAAGAGAGATACTACTTGAAAACACAAACTAATGCAAGACAATGCAAGCAAGCATATGTAAGATGCACATTGCAAATGCATTCAATCAAGTTCATAGGCTTGCTCCCCCTACTTGTGTGCTTAAAAAATTTTATCCCTTTCTTTTCATAAATCTTTCTCATTGTGCAACTTCTTCTCCCTTTTTGCATATCTTTATGCCATTTTTCTCCCCCTTTGTCATCAATGACCACAAAAGGTGAGTTTTTCATTTGTAAAGCATGGGAGTAGAAATTGATCAAATTGTGGTTCAACTATAAACAATTGCATACCATATATAGCACGGTTTGCTCTAGAGTAAGCTTCTTCACACATCTTGCAATGGTTATCTTACTCATGTCGGTTATATACTTTAATGCTCATGTTTATAGTCAAACACTAGGATTGCAAGCCCAAAAACATGTCATATGCCACCACTAGATCATAACAATCATAGAAGCAATAGTGGTACCATACCAACATCAAAGTCATTTGTTTTTCCATGAATGAGGTCCAAAACCTACTAGATATGCCTAGATGCTCTAAACAAGTCCTTAGCAAGGTATGAGATGCAAATGTCAAACAATAGTACCTTTGCTTTGGCTTGGAGGAGAGGCAAGTCATATAAGTGGGGTGCATTATCAACACATATTTGAGAAATCTAGTATGTTCAACTCATTCCTTAGCTTGCAAAACCTCTTCTCATCAAGTGGCTTAGTGAATATATCCGCAAGTTGATCATCGGTCCCAACACTCTCAATAGATATATCTCCCTTTTGTTGATGATCTCTAATGAAGTGGTGCCTAATGTCAATGTGCTTGGTTCTTGAATGTTGCACCGGGTTGTTTGTGAGCTTCACCGCACTTTCATTGTCACATAGCAATGGCACTTGTTTGAATTTTATTCCAAAGTCCTTCAAGGTTGCCCTCATCCATAGGAGTTGTGCACAACAACTACCGGCACTAATATATTCGGCTTCGGCGGTAGAGAGTGCCACACTATTTTGTTTCTTTGAAGACCAAGATACAAGTGACCTTCCCAATAATTGACATGTGCCCGATGTGCTCTTTCTATCAACCTTGCAACCCGCATAATCGGAATCGGAGTACCCAATTAATTCAAAGTTTGCTCCTTTGGGGTACCACAACCCAACATTTTGTGTAGCCTTCAAGTACCTCAAGATTCTCTTTGTTGCCTTCAAATGACTCTCTCTTGGAGAAGCTTGGAATCTTGCACTCATGCACACACTAAACATGACATCCGGCCTTGAAGCGGTCACATAGAGTAAGCTTCCAATCATAGAACGATACAACTTTTGATCCACCATGTTGCCACTAGCATCACCATCCAAGTGTCCATTTGTTCCCATTGGTGTACTAATAGCTTTTGCATCATTAAGACCAAACTTCTTGAGCATATCTTTGATGTACTTGCCTTGACTCACAAAAGTACCATTCTTCATTTGCTTGATTTGAAGACCAAGGAAGTAACTAAGCTCTCCAATCATGGACATTTCAAACTCTTTTGCCATCATATTTCCAAACTCTTCACAAAAATCTTGGTTGGTTGAGCCAAATATGATATCATCCACATAGATTTGCAACACAAACAAGTCATTCTCTATCTTCTTGGTGAAGAGAGTGGTGTCAACCTTTCCCATTTTGAACCCTTTGGATAGAAGGAAATTTCTCAATCTTTCATACCATGCCCTTGGAGCTTGCTTTAAGCCATACAATGCTTTTCTCAACTTGTAGACATGGTTGGGCTTCTTTTCATCTTCAAAACCGGGAGGTTGCTCAACATATACCAACTCATTGATGTAGCCATTGAGAAATGCACTCTTTACATCCATTTGATATAGCTTGATGTTATGAGCACAAGCATAAGCTAATAGGATTCTAATTGCTTCCAATCTTGCAACCGGTGCATATGTCTCTCCAAAATCAAGCCCTTCAATTTGAGTGTAACCTTGTGCTACCAATCTTGCTTTGTTTCTCACCACTAGGCCATCTTGATCTTGCTTGTTGCGGAATACCCATCTAGTACCAATAACATTATAGCTCTTAGGCCTCTCAACCAATTCCCAAACTTCATTTCTTGTGAAGTTGTTTAGCTCTTCATGCATGGCATTAACCCAATCAACATCCTTCAAAGCTTCTTCAATCTTGGTTGGTTCAATAGTTGACACAAATGAATAGTTCCCACAAAACATTGCCAATCTTGATCTTGTTTGAACACCACTTTGAATGCCACCAATAACCAAATCTAAGGGATGATCTCTTGCTATACTTGAAGGTTGAAGCACTTGATTCGCATTGCTTGTACTCGGTTGATCCGCTTGTTGCACATTGGGAGATGATGAACTAGCCACTTGTTGATTTTGTACTTGAGAATCACTATCTTGCTCATTTGGGATGGTGACCACTTGCTCTTTGTCATCTTCAACATCAATCACTTCTCTTGGCCTAATATCACCAACATCCATGTTCTTCATTGCATTCACCAAATGAGTGCCTCTCACATCATCTAAGTTCTCATTTTCATCTTGAGATCCATTGGTTTCATCAAATTCTACATCATGAACTTCTTCAAGTGTTCCACTAGCTAAGTTCCATACTCTATATGCTTTGCTTGTAGTTGAATATCCAAGTAGGAACCCTTCATCACATTTCTTGTCAAACTTGCTCAATCTTGTGCCCTTCTTCAATATATAGCACTTGCAACCAAATACTCTAAAGTATGCAATATGGGCTTTCTTCCATTCAATAGCTCATATGTGTCATTTCCAACATAGGATGGCAATATAGTCGGTTGCTAGAGTAGCAAAGCCGTGTTGATAGCTTCGGCCCAAAAGGATTGACTCACATTGTATTCACTAAGCGTGGATCTTGCCATATCAATCAAGGTTCTATTCTTTCTTTCAACTATCCCATTTGATTGAGGAGTGTACTTTGCCGAGAATTGATGCCTAATGCCAAAATCATCACATAGCTCTTCAATTCTTGTGTTCTTGAACTCACTTTCCATTGTCACTTCTCACTTTCTTGATAGGTTGTCTCAAACTCATTTGACTTCTCTTGACAAAAGATTTGAATGTAGCAAATGTTTCACTTTTGTCACCAAGAAGAATACCCATGTGTATCTAGTGAAGTCATCCACAATCACATAACCATATTTATTGCCACCAATGCTAGTGTATGTAGTTGGCCCGCAAACTAAAGTTCCATATGCAATAGCTAAATGCTTTAGTGGTGCTCATTTCACTTTTTCATAGGGGAGTTATTTCCAACTTGTTTGCCGGCTGACAAGAGCTACAAGTTTATCCTTCTCAAAACACAACATCCTTCCAAGCCCTTACACTAAGTCATATTGATCAATCTATTAGTTTGCTTAATCCCACATGAACCAATCCTCTAATGCCATAGCCAACCACTACTGGTACTTAGTGATCAAGCATGTGTGTCAATTGAGTTTACCTTTGCATCAAAATCCAACTAAGGATAGGTTTCCATATCTAAATCCTTTGAATGCTAGGTTGGTTCCATATTACTAGTGATCATCAAATTATCAACACCAAAGTGCAATTTGAAAAAGCTACACATATTTGAGCACAGATAGCAAGTTGAAGTTTCAAGCTCTCATACTAGCCAAGACATTGGAGATGCTCAAGTCATTGGATATTCAAGATCTTACCAAGTCCCTGACCTGCCCTTCCTATTTCCCCAATGATCATCCCATTTGAAGTTTTCTTCATTTGTGTTGTTGAGTGAACATTTAGAATCCCAGTCATATGTTGAGTACACCCACTATCATCAAGCACCCAAGCCTTCCTCCCGGCTTTGTAATTGACCTACAAAACGGTTCAATGTTTAAGGTACCTAAATCTCGTTGGGGTCCTGCCATAGGGTTAGGACCAAGCTCTTGGTACCACAATAGGGTTTCTTCTTCTTTGAGCCCTCCTTAGGGTACCAACAAAACTTAGCTTCTCTACACTATTAACACCAGTTGTAAAGCACATAACAAGATCAAACTTAATTGATTTACCAAGGCTTGGTTGGTTTGTTCTTGTTTAGGTCCTTTTATAGCAATTATGCTCGGTATGCCCGGTATGCTTGACATTTATTGCATAGACGTCATTGCCCTTTACCAAACTAGTCTTGTGAGGAGCAAAGGCCGCCTTGCCGCTTGTGGTATACCAATTCCTTCTTTCTCATGGAAAATCTTGTGGCCACCCAGCACTTAAGCGCGGGCATCTCCACCAATAGGCTTTGCTTAGGCACAAGTAGCTATTCACCTCTTCTTAAGGTTCATTTCCAAATTAATGATTGCTATCACGTAAACACCATCTTTTATGTTTGAGTTAGATGCTCGGTGGAAGCATGAACAGATGAAGCATTGGTGGTGAATGACAATAGGTGTGTAAAATGTTTCATTGATTAAGTCACATGTTATCCTATGTCACAAGTTGAGCAATGTCCCTTCAATCTTGGTTTGAGTGAGGTAGAGGAGAGTGGGCTTCTTCAAGCTAGTGTGAGCTTTATCAACTTCTCCTTGGCTTACCTCTAGCCTCTTCATGAGTAGCTTGACTCATCAAGAGAATTGCTCAAGAAGGCTAACCTTCATGTCCATTCCTTGCACTCCTTCCTCTTCTTCTCAAAGCAAACATGAGCTTCTCAAACCTGTCCATAAGTTCTTCATTAGTGTTATTCATTTCATGTGTCATCATCATCGATCTCATCACTACTCATCATACTGGAAAGGTCGTTGGATGGCCTTGCCATCAAGCATGTAGATGGGAGTGTCAAAGATAGAAGGCTTTTTGTTGATAGCACACTTGCAAGTGCCTTCTTCTTCATCTGTTGTGCTCTTCATCATCAACTAATCGGATGATGTCATCACTATCTCCATGTCACAACATAGGATCACACTTTCCTTTTCTTGGTGTGAAAGAGAGCTTCTTCTCCTTCTTTTCCTTCTTTCCTTCTTCTTCTTTGCTTCATCATCATGTCCACATTTTTGAGGGCAACGGTCTAATGATCTTCATCTTGCACTTATTAGCCATCTCTCACATAGCCTTGTCTTGTTGGTTTCCTTCTCTTTCTGTCACCATAGCCTTTTCTTCATAATCTTCCAAACTTCCTACTAGATAGTGCCATGGCCTTCATCATATCACTGAATCTTCAATCTCACTATCACTTGTATGCTATGATTTTGCCTTGCCCTTGCTATTGCTCTTAGGATGAAGAAGTGCTTTGAATGCCAAGCTTCTTCTCTCTTCTCATCTCCTTCACTCCTCATCATTCACCACCTCATTGTATGATCTTCGGTCATTAACATCACCAAGACCATTCATTGGGTGTCACATTTTGCAATCCTCCTCTATGATGATTGGTTCCTCAATTCTTGAATCGCTTGGGCAAGCAACTCAAGGAACCGGGGGGTGAAGTCTTCGATCCTTCACTTTCTCTCCCAAACTCTGAGATCATTTATGATCCTATTGGAGCACTATAGAACATCTCCGGGATTGTTTTCATCCTCTGTTCATCTTGAAGCGTTGTGAGTTATCTTTGAGCAGTACAATTGTGGGACTTTTTACCGTTTTGAAAGTGCCCTCTATATGGTTTCTTTCTAGTCTTGCCATACTCATTTGCCTTCTGCAAGATATTTGATTTGCTCAAACACTTTGATCATGCCATTGTATATAGTGGTTGACGCCATGTGTTGAATTGCTTGCTTTCACGCTCTCTAGGGGTGGGGTCTTCTTCTTGACAAAACGATAAACCATCTTGGTGACCTCCCACACCTCCTATCCATGATGGAGCCAAGGTACATCTTCATCTTTCTTCTCCATAATCAAAAGATGACCCATTCAAAAGTCGGTGGTTTGCCCCCAACATGGTTGAACAGCAATTTGAGCCATATTTCACCGTAGGTTTGTTTAAGCCTTTGAAATCAAACGGGTGTTTGGCTCTGAAACCACTTTGAAAGGTCCATTGGACTAGAGGGGGGTGAAAGCTAATTTAAAATTCTACAAAGCACTAGAGCAATTTGTTAGACAAAATAACAAAGCGATAACTGCGGTTGCTCTAGCTCTATGTCAAATGCAAGCCACCTATTGCAAGTCTAGTTAATTCTGATCTCTAGGGCACACAAGGACTAAGTCACGACTTACTAAACTAGTGAGCTACCACAAGAGTAGCTAGCAAAACTAAACAGCTATACTAGCAAAGCTACTACTATATAACAAGGGAAACAAGTTACTCTATAACAAGTATGAACAAAGGAATACAAGAGAGTGGTAATGTGATTTACCGAACCGGTCAAGTGAAGATAATGATATCACAATGGAATTGCCAATCACCAAGGGACACAATATGAAACACGAGATTTACCCCGAGGTTCACGTGTTGCCGGCACGTACGTCCTCGTTTTGTCGACCAAGGTTCGTGGTGCGGTGGCTAATCGGGATCACACACGAGCTATCCACAAGAGCGCCACAAGAACCCACCCAACGCAATGGTAATCAAGACACGCGCGCAATTTATTAGGGTTACCTTTGGCTCTTCGCTGGGGAGGTACAAGCCCCTCACAAAGTCGTTGGGATTGGCCACGAACAATCACCAACTCGTGCCGATCCTCCTCCGCTGCCACCAAGCCGTCTGGCACCGGCAGTGCCAAGAGTAAAAAGAAATCCGCAGCAAACAATCACCAAGATGCTTAGAATGCAGAAACACAATGCAAGCTCTTGGTTTCACTCGATCTCACTTGGATTAGCACTAACAATCAAAGAGATCGGAGGGAGGGATTAGTCTCTTGTCAAGAGGATGTTCAAGGTTAGAAAGTCAAGGAGAAACCCCACATAGCCGGCACGACACTATATATAGGGAGGAGAGGACGCAGACTCGACCTCAACCTTTATGCGCGTGGTCGGTAGTACCGACACTCGGGGCGTACACCGGCTTAGTCAAACTAGCAGTTTTACTCACACACCGATGAAAAAAGGCGAAGCACCGACTCTGGGCGGTGGCTACCTCCGAGGTCGGTAAGACCGGCCCATGCGGGTACCACCGACAGGAACTAAAAATGGGGACTGCACAGAATTTCCAGACAACTTCCTGACCTCGGTACTTCCAGGGCGGGTAGTACCGACATAATGGCGGTACTACCGCCAGCCAAACGGCCGCTTCCAGAGAGCTCTGCGGAAAAACAGCTACTACGACCTGAGTCGGGTACCACCGGGGCGGGTGGTAGTAACGAGGTAAGGTGCGGTACTACCGGCAAGCCATTTCAAAAACTACAGAGAGCCTCGCGAAAACTCCTCAGGGCACGGTACCACCGACCACGGTCGGTACCACCGCCGGCAGGGTAGTACCGAGGGTAATGGCGGTACCACCGCCAGGCCAAAACAACGCCCCATTACAGAGAAGGCTGCACGCAGCACCTATGGGCGGTACCACCGACCACCCTGTCGGTACCAACGACCATACACAGAAAACTTCATTTTTCCCTGTTTTGATCCAAACCAACTCCAACAACTTCTCCTTTGCAAATGTGCTAACACCAACAAGTGTACAACATCATGTGCATGTTTGTTAGCATTTTCAAAACATTTTTCAAAGGTATTTATCGCCTCATTTAGATAGGACATAGCAAAAAGCAACTAGAAGGAACTTGATAACCATATACTATGAATTTCTCCTCTTGTAGTACGGCTATCTACCCTAAATACACTCACACCCTCTATGGTGTCTTGAGTGCCAAAAACAAAGAGCCTATTGGTTATACCTTTGCGTTGAGCTCTTTTATTCCTCTTTCTTCTTTTCTTTAGTGAAGATATGGACACATCTACGACCAATCACTTGATCATTGCATCACATGTCCATCATCAGCTTCACTTGAGCCATGGACCACCTTTTGCTAATCAAGCACTTAATGACAAAGGTTAGTCCAATGGATTTCATCAATTATCAAAACCAACTTGGGGCTTCACGTGTTTTTATAAAAGTTGTGAAATACATGGAGGTAAACTACTGCATTAGGTTTATAGGAGTTGTGTGATAACTATGCCTCACTATTTCCCTCCACCGGGCCAAATACCCTGCCCTGTTTTAAAAACTATTGGCAAAATATTAGTGATGTATTACATAGATTGCAATAAAATGCCATTTTCAAAAGGGTGATTCACTCAAGAACGGTAGGGCTTTTGACTTTACTCCCAAATGTTGGCCTAAGTATTGATCCGTACCTAGTCAACAGCGAGGAGAGGTTGTCGAGCGTACGGTGCCGTCATGTTGTAGTTCGGGACTCAACAGTTGACAGACCGGACAGGGTCGTTGAAAAAAAATGACAGGACTATTACGTGGCGTGAGATATAAACCAAAGTATGGTCTGCAGGAAAAATTAGGACCATCCGCTGAGGCCTGCTGGCCAAGACTTGGAACTATTCATATATTCGGAAGCTCTGGCTCCGAGGCATCCTTATGGACCGACAACCGCGCACTGGGGGAGTGGAAGAGATGGCGGAAGTAGCATGTACCCACGTGATCGTCGTACTGGATAGGAGTGGTGTACTGTACTTAAGGGTGGCGTAGGACCGGGCCCAATATTGGAGGAATCGGGTAGACGAGTGGCATATGCAAGCTTGGGTCTGATACCATGAGAGGGTGGATAGGGATCCTCAGCTGAGTATTATTTATCGGATTAACGTGTCCTCGGTTATGAGACTTGGTCACTGACTGTCAACGGAGGTGTTCTAACTAGTATGTTTTTGAAAGGTAAAATGAATCATGAATAGAATGAAGAATTGAGAAAATACTGAATTTTCCAAAAATAAACAAGGGTTTCAAAATGCTTTTTTCTGCCAAAATACTAATCTTGCAGAAGCCCTTACCTTGACTAACTAAGCCTATCATTCCTAGTCTTCTCCCCTTTGTCTTTAGTCGGGGTAAGCTGTTGAGTACCCCACCAGTACTCAGGGTTGTTACCACTTCGCTGCAAGTATGACTGCCAGTCCCCGATGTGTCTCGGCCCTTGCTTGCATGACCATCGTCCAGGAAGAGGCCGATGAGGCCGAAGAGAATAGTTGTGCACCCTCGGGCGGGGTGATTACAAGTATCTTATTTTAGTTGGAATCCGCTACGTTGCCTATTTCTATTACCGAACATGGTTTGTAATAACTGAACCTTTAATTTATTTTGGAACCTCGGTTGTTAAAAAACTAATGTTATTTAAGATCTTCCGCTCGATTCCGATGTTATTTGTAAAAGTATCAAGTGCGTGTACCGAATTGTGAGAGATCCGCGGACAATGGGCACCGAGGCAGCCCAGTGACGATCAGTCTAATGGCGTGGAACATTAGGTCGGCTGCCAGAGGCTGACGGGGACCTGGGGCCATGGGATGGGACCGTTCCGCCACGAGTGGTATCAGCGGAATATCACATAAAGTCTTGCGTGTTATGCGAACACTTCAAAAGGATCGTTGAGTCCAAACAAACTAAAACTTGACTATTTTGAGTCCAAATTGCTTCTATATCTTGTCTTGTGTAGGCAACACTAGTTAGCGGAGACAACATGTACCTTAGGGGTTTATGTGCATGCCTTGTTCCGTAGGAACGATTCATGCATATGAACATATTCACCTAAGTTAGATAATAACTTCCTCTTAAAGTCGTTGGGTTAGTATGCCTTTACTTTTCTTGACTAGCTTTTCACTCCTCATCCCAAACTTATTCTCTATCCAGACATGGCCCGCATCAAGATGACTGCTCGCAAGTCGACTGGACCCAATGGTGTGCCATGCCACCCAGCGGGCACCACGCACATGAAGAAGAAGCCACTTGGAATCGAAGCTTCTTAGCGAAGAGCATACCAGACTTCTCGATGTACTTGTAGATGTAGTTGTCTTGTCCTTCATTAAGAGCGAAGAATCTCGGGACGAGATTGCTTTTGGGGAAGGCTTTTTATGTTGCTTGTAACACCTCGTGGAGTTTAAAAGGTAATTAACCTGACATGTTCACTATTAAGTCATACTAATTCTGGTCATGCATAATGTTTGTACTTTGATTGCTGTGCCTTACCTTCCTAAAGGGATTTTGTGTGTAGTGATTCATTTTCTAAACCAAAAGCCCAAATCTTCCTATAAGGGCAACAATGGTAATTTACCTCTGTTTGCCTAGCTTTGTGTAATTCTTGTTCAGTTAGTGTCGTGAGCTTTGATTGTGTTGTTCAAAAACCAAAAATCAAAAACAGATTCAAGTTCCTTTTGAAAACCTGATTCAACCCTGGTTTTTTACCCCTTTTATTATTTAAAAAACGATTCAAACTTTGGAGTTGGTCCAAAAAGCAAAGTTGTAGCTCCTTGTCAAGAGAAACACCTTTGGTGTTTCAGATTTCAAGTTTCAATATAAATAAGACGTAATTTCCAATTCTTTTCAAACTTCAATTCTGTCCCCTTTTCAGTTCAAAATTATCTCAAACTTTGAGCTTCAGAAAAGTTTATGTTGACAAAGTTGTAGTCTCTTTGGTCTCAAAGTTTAGACCAACTTTGGTGTTGGTTTTCTTTGTGTAGTTCAAGTTTGGGGAGTAATCAAAATTTCGTAAAGGGGCTGGGTAAACGTCTCTGTGCGAGCTTAAAGAAAGGGGCCCGGCCGACGGCGGCGCAGCCTCGCGACGCCCGGCGGACCCGCGCCCGTGTAGCCCAGAGGCCAGCGCTAAGCGCTCGACCTCTTCGGTCCCCTACATACCGCCCGCCTCGCCATTCCCCTACCCTACCCTCCTCCTTCCCATACTGCACGGCGGACAGCGCGCAGATGCCGGCCGCCGGGCAAAGACCGCCGCGCACTGCGCGCGAGCTCACGCCCACGGCCGAGCCGCCTACCTGTCCCTTACCTCCTTTAATGCCGCGCGAATGATCTCACCCCTCGCCCGGACCCCCCCCCCCCCCCCCCCCCCCCCCCCCCACCCCCCCCCCCCCGCTCCATCCCGCGGAGATAGAAGGCCGCGAGCTCCGCCAATTGCCGCCACCACGGCCACCCCGCGCACCAGGACCACCCCAGCGAAAGCCGAGCCCTCCACCACTTCGCATTGAGCTGCTACCATTCCGAGCAACCAATTACCCCTCCGCCCTCCTCTCGCCGGCGCACGGAGCTTGTCCCCGACTCTGGGCAACGACCGCGTGTCGGCTAAGCGAGAATTCGCCGCCGTGAGTGCTTATCTCTTCTCGACCCCCCTGCCCTCTCTTCCTCACCTCAGCGCGATCCTAACCGCATCCTTGGCGGACCTCTTTTGGTGGACAGAGCGCCGGACGCCGATCGCCGCTGAATGTGAAGTGATCCCGCCCAACCAAAAAACTCGGCAAACCAGACAATAAAACGTCGACTCACTCCTCATACCCTCGCACCGCCTCGCCGAGCCCTTGTTCAGATCACGTGAGCCCGCGACAAGATTTTCCCACCCGCGGCTTCCCGCGCAAGGCTCCGAGGCGGCCGGTCCGCCGTTCGCCTCACCTGCGATGCGCCCGAGCCCTCGGGGATAGATGCACAGTGCATTTTTCCTTTTCAGTTTAAAGAAGAGTGTTCAGTTTTCATATTTTTGGGTGATTTCTGTATGGTTCCAAAATTCTGACAAAAATTCATGGTAGATCTCTTATACTGAATTCCATTTTATAAAAAATAAAACTTGACTTTTCTGCAAAGACATTTGATAAATTGTAAAAATCTCTCTTAATAAAAATGATGGTTTAGCTTTTTAGAAAATCTGGTGTGTAGCTCCAAAATTTATGAGATAAAATTTGTAGGGGCTAGTTATGTATGTTTAGTCTCTGGGGTGGAATTTGAAGTCTTTTGGAACAAGGTGATTTTTTGAGCTTTTTTGAAACTAGTGCATTGTGTTAATCAATGTATGAGTTTTAAATGAGCACCTTAAGACCTCTCAAAAATTATGGAAATTTGTTTTGCCATTTTTTATACCATAATGAACGTATGAGATTAATTGTAATGTGTGGAGCAAAATTCATAAATGACCATTTTAATAATTAAGAAAAAGAGAAAAAGGATTAGGGTTTATATTGAATTGCCCTGTTGAATGTGACTTGGATTTGCGGTTCATAGACCCCACCCTTTGGGCTATGATGTTTGTGATGCCAGCATGTTGTGTTTAGGAGGTAAAAGAGATGAATAAGTTGATTACTCTGTTTAAGGTAGAGATAAGTAACTTTATGTCCATTCTAAAAAATTCTTGCTCGTGAGAAGTTGTTACTCAGAATGCAGGGCTTTTCCTATTGCGTTTTGTTCATGTCAGAATCCTTAATAAAGCATAACACATTGCATCCGTATAGTGACCGAATAGGGAGAAGGCATCCAAGCCGAGTCAGCCGCTGACGAGGCCTACCAAGATGGGTTGACCCCGAGCTACGCGTCTAAACTGCCGACACAGAGCCTTGTCTCTTTGCCTTCAAGGCAAGCCCCGGGCATTTTAAACCACTTCCTTGTTTTTATAAAAGTTTGCTTTTTTAAAATGCCTGTGAGTTTAAATACTGCATTGGTATAGGAGTTGTGTGATAACCTATTGCCCGGCACTATTTACCTCCACCGGCAAATACCCTGCCTGGTTTAAAACTTTTGCAAAAATGCTTAGTGATGCTATACAATAGATTTGCAATAAAATGCCATTTCAAAAGGTGATCACGTCAAGATCTTTATGGGATTTGGCCGTACTCACCCGACGGTTGGCTAAGTATATGATCCGTTACCTAGTCAACAGAGAGAGAGGTTGTGACGAGCGTACGGTTGCAGTCATGTGTAGTCCGGGACTAAATAGTGACACCGACCGGACAGGGTTGAAAAAGGACAGGACTCTTACGCTGGGTGCGATATAACAAGGTATGGTTATGGCAGAAAAATTTAGGGACCAATCCGTATGGGGGGCCTGCTGGCCAAGACTTGCAACTATTTCATATATTCGGAAAGCCTGGATGAGGGAATCGTTATTGGACCGAAACGCGCACGGGAGGGGAGAGATGGGCGGAAGTAGCATGGACCCACCGTGGCGTCGTACATGGATAGAGTGGTGTACTGTACTTCAGGGGGCGTAGGACGGGCCCAAGCTCGGGAGGAATAGTGTAGACTGAGGTTGTGAATTGCAAGCTTGGGTTGCTAATTGCAGTGTGGATAGGGGGATCCTCAGCTGAGTATATTATCCGGATTAACGTTGCCTCCCGGTATGGAGAATGGGTCATGACTTGTCAACGGAGAGTGGTTCTCAACTAGGTATGTTTGAAAAGGTAAAATCAATCATGATATAGTGAAGATGATGAAATACTGACTTTCCAAAAAAAACAAATGATTCAAAATGCGTTTCTGCAAATACTGATCTGCTTAAGCCTACCTTGACTCCTAAGCCTTTCATTCCTGCTTTCTTCTCCCCTTTTTCTTTAGCGGGTCAGTCGTTGAGTACCCAGTACTTCAGGGTTGTTACCCATGTCGGTATGACTGAGTCCCGAGGTCTTGCGCCCTGGCTGCATGGACCATCGTTCCAGAGAGGGCCGATGAGGCCGGAAAGAATAATAGTTGTGCACCCTCAGGGATGGGTGATTACAAGTTATCTTATTTGTTGTACTCCGCTACGTGCTATTTATTACCGAACATGGTTGTAATAACTGCACCCTTTAATTTTATGTGGAACCTCGGTTTGTAAAACTAATGTTATTTAAGCATTACCGCTCTGTATTAGATGTTATTTGTAAAGGATCTAGTGTTGAAAGAATTGTGAGATTACGCGGAACAATGGGCCCCGATGCAGCAACAGTGACCGATCAGTCTCATCGGTGATGGAAACAGAGGTTTCGGCTTTTTGTTTGTCAGAGGCGACGGGGACCTGTGGGCCATGGGATGGACCGTCCGCCACAGGCGGGAGCTCTATGGCTGTAACTGACTGCTTTCCCCTGCTGCTGCTGCCTCTTCTCTCTGCTCTAAGGCTTCATGCAGCCCATCCTTAGCAAAAGGGTAGCCGGAGGAACCATCTCAATATTTGGGACATGATGTAGGGGCGAAGAGCACTGCGTTCTAGCATCCTCGGCTTGCTCACCTGTAGGCTCAGTCAAATGAAGATGGAAAGGAGAAAGGAAAAGAAGTGGTTCGCCCTGGGGGCCATTCTAGCCAACATGTTCTGCCATATCCATAGAGGTTAGAATGAGAACAACCTTTAGGGTGAGAGTCTGCATGAACAAGGTTTGTCAACTGTATTAATAGCCCTCAGCCCCTTGAACAACCCGCTCTAGCCTTCTGAGGGGCCTCATAAAGAATGCAATATCAATAAATCTGTTAGAAGTCCTCTCCTGGTGCAGACACAAGCTCTTCTATCCCAGCTGACCAAACCGAAGGAATCCTAGCAAAGGCCTACATAAGAGACCTTTGTAGTGATGTTCCTAGCATCAAGCATCTCCTCACCACATTTACCACACCATAGAGAGTGGCATGAACTGAGTGGATGATCTCGGTATCCAATTGTAGCTAAAACCCATCAAGTCATAAATGTTTCTCTCCTTGCAAGATTGGCCACTACCTGTTGATGTCCCGATCATGCTTGGCCTCAAGGGCTCCCAATCAACATATTATACTCAGAATCTTTTGCTTCTTGGCTATTGTTACAGGAGGA